>JASVEL010011688.1:0-189515 GCA_032618575.1 Nicotiana noctiflora | reverse complement strand
CATTAAGAGGTTATCTGCGACATGGCGGATGGGCCGTAACCTTAACGATTATCTTAGGCGGGCATTAAGTGCCATTAATTAAGGACGGTCATGCCATTTACTAATCTTGCATTAACCGAGAAAAATGATTAACTTTGTTGATTATTATAGGGTCGGATTCCGATCGATACAACATTTTCCCCAAAGTCTTCTTAAATGATGCAGTGAATCTTGTGTCTTCATGACAATATACTATACCGATGGAAGAGGAAAACAAATTCCCAAGAATATGATACTTACAGAACTAAAACACAAAACGACTTCCAGTACCATCAAGAAATCGATCAGTATGCCACCCTTTTGCCTGCAGCTCAGCTAAAAATGGGGAGAACACAGAATTCATCTTCTCATAAGCCTCTTGTGAGATATTTGTACTTGCTTCCCTAGCTAATCGTTCCATATCTGAAGCATAAGCAGCAACCATCCAACCCCTCAGTGCATCTTCACCAGTTGCATCGTGCTCCAGTATCATATCAGTCCATCTACTTCCACGGTTTAAAAGGAACTTCTCCTCTGGAAAATTTTCTTTAAATTGTCGCAGCTTTGAAGGGCTAACTACTTCATGCAGAGACCTTCCCACCTTTACATTTCCAGCATCCTCTATCAGCCTTCCAGGAAATACGAGATCTTCTTGATATCTTAGGTCAGCAGGACTTGAGATTTTTCCAGTCTACATAATATAATGGAGAACTCAGTTAATTGATATGGTATTCGATCTGTCTTATCTTTGCAACTTTAGATATGTACCTTCACAAATTCGGCAACAATCATTGCAGTTCTCTGCGGATTTAATGTGTTGACCGGAGTAGCTCGCATTTCTTCACAGACACTGTAAACGTGTATAATAGACAGCAGCGGCGCAACAACCAACTGCAGGGTATTCAATATTTTCAGAATCGGAAAGGACCCTCTAATCAACTGCAATAACAACTCAACACTGCAAACCTTACATGACAAGCCACTTCCTTGTGTTCTCTACAAGTAATTGGGCTAAACAGTCTACATGATTGTATTACCATGCTCTGGTAAAAACTGAGCTCAGCAGGGAGTAGAAGCCAAAGGACCCCTGGAACAAAAGTTCCTACAATTTCATTTTACTCATCTTCGAGGTTTGGGAAGCAGACATTGAGAATGTCTAGTAACTTTTTCAAGTCAATGTGATTTTGAACATCTTAGGACACATATTCTTCTTGTACTTCTACCAGCTTGAGGTTTGTAAGCACAACAAAGGAAAATAAATTTAGATAGCTACAGAGAGAAGCATACATGGGATTTCATTAACTTAGGTACAAAGCTCAGACTCAGCTAACGCTAAGATAACATCAACAAAAAGAATATTACGACCAATATAACTGATGTTACCATCACTCTTACTTGATTACTACTTTCAGAAGCATTATCAGTAGGCTCTAAAGATAAAATTCTCCAACCATCTAAATGACATATTCTCCTGCCACACTTTTGCACTCCCTTCTTTCTATATCTCTCTCCATATACACATAACAAACACTAATATAAGTATGTTTCAAATATTACCATTTAAATATGCTGTATGTCTCATCCTTTATATCTGCTTCATGGACTATCTAAAGAATTTTACTTGCTATAGCTTTAAATTGTGAACTCTTTATGCTACCGCCAGAAAAAGTATTCAGGGAAACCTTGCAGCTCCTGTAAGCTGGAGCCATACCATGAGTGCACTACTCCTATAAGTACAGAGTTACAAAACCAGGTGTCTATTCATCAAAGTAACACATGGCATAGTTAACAGTTCACGGTGGTGTCACCAACAATTCTGCATAGTGGATTTTATAATTGCATCAAAGTTTAATACTCCTAGTTTAAACATGATTTGGAAGCCATATAAAAGGGTCAAAGCAACAACAACAACAAGAAGAAGCCCAGTATTTTCCCACAAGTGGGATCTGGGGAGGGTGAGATGTACGCAGCCTTACCCCTACCCTAGAAAGACAGAGAGGTTGTTTCCCATAGAAAAGGGGTCAAAGCAGAATAAAAGAAATGTAGATAATACACCACTGGGGTCAAAGCAGAATAAAAGAAATGTAGATAATACACCTTTAGTGGTAATAAAACAGTACCTTTCCCTGCATTGATGAACAAATATTAGATGCTAAGTGAATTCCTGCTCCGAGCCCGAGAACATTAAAAAGAGTGGAAATAGCCTCGCCTTTAGCAAACAGATCACTAAGATTTCCTTCTTTGGCAAATGAAGAATATATCGGCAATCTTGTTGCTCTAGCTGCAACAACTGCCATTCCCTGACAACTCGAAAGAAATTTTTGTCTTTTAAAAAAAATAGGTTCGTTAACATTCCTGGCAACAAGTATCTCACAAATCACAGAACAGAAGCTTAGATAATTTACAATTTTCAAAATATACCATAGTTAAGCTTTGACTAATAATATTTCCTTCATAGAAAGAGAAAGTAAATGAACACTACTCCAAAAGGAGAAATATTAATCTTTCAAGGGAGATTTAATCATAAAAGAAATTGCGATGTTAGAGTAAGTCGTGTCATTCCCTCAGAGTTCTGGAAATTCCAGTTTCCTCTATACAAAATTTTCAATCCTATTATACTTCATATATAAAGTGTAACGATGAACGAAAAAAAGGTGGTATATAGTGTACATAAGATTAACTTCTCGATAGATCTATTCTTGTATTATATATATTGAGCAGCTTTTTTTGCTCCTGCTCTATGAAACAAAACAAAAAATGATGTTAAAAGAATACTATTTATCAATTCTGGATAATAGGGGAGAACTTTCGAATGAGAAAAAAAAGGGGAAATCATGTCTGCCAGAGGAATAGACGGAGAAACAAGAAATAAATGTATAATATAATCTACATTAGATCAACGTCGTTCATAAGTTTAGATCTCCTTGTATAGTCAAATCAATGCACCTCTTTATTAGTATGCAGAGAAACTTACCTTTGCGAAATTGCCAAGGCCGGCTACTTCAAGAAACAGATGTGGGCATAAAGGAGACATGACTTCTAAACCAGTCCCAAAGTCATACAGAACATCAGCTGCAGCATAGAAAGCTAATATAATTAAAATCTTTATAATGTGACAGAGAAATGCAAGTAATAGAATCAATTCGTGCAGTAACAACTCCTTTAAAGAAATAAGCAGAATCACAGCATAGCACGGTGCTCCATGGACATCATGTAAACCTAAAATTCTCCAACGTTTAGGCTCAGAATCCATCCGTGCACCCAAGTTGCTACATATGAGCTTTCCTACATGCTGCATGCCATCCTTTAATATCTGTAAATAAACAAAAGACTTGTAACATACCTCCAAAAAAACGGAAAGGGAAATGGACAACATAATTAAGGAGCTCATGTGTTAAGCCTGCCAACTAGATAACAAACTTACCCAGCTCACTGCAGTTGCTTGAGCAGGTGTAGGACGCAAGCCTGCAGCAAATAGCAGTGACTGCAAAGGAGTAATACTTAAAAATACCATCATTTTAACAGATGTATTATGTATTTAGGTATTGAGAACAAAAAGCAATTTCAGCCAGCACTATATAATATAGTGTTCGTCTCCGAGTGCGTTTTTTTTAAAGATAGTACAGTTTAAATTTTCTTATGAAGCCGCAAAAAGTTTAACAGTCTGAGATTTTTCATAGTTAGAAGAAGACCTGTGTCGACAAAACAGATAATGCTGCACTTGTGAAGTGTTGCAGTGCTCGAAATTGTGTGTATCTCAGATAGCCCTCATTCACACTGCAGAAGCAATCAAGAGCAGCTATTTACATTACATATTCATGAAGCTTATACGAAGGGGAACCTTATCCTAACTGGTAAAGTTGCTGTCATACGACCAGGAGGTCACAGGTTCAAGCCTCGGAAACAAGCTTAGTGCACCAGGAAATCCTTTATTCATGAAGCTTATGAGAAACAACATCTGTTCAGAAATGATTTCTAAGAAATCCATACCTATAAGGATAACCAGATGGAAAAAATTTATTCAGAAAGGGTTCAACCATTCTCTGTGCAACTGGTCTTGAGTCATCAACCATCTTGACCTGTAAAGAGACATGGAAGTAAGTGTCTATTTGAAAGGCAAGTAAAGTCTTTTGACTAATTAACATGATAAGGAAAACTTAGTGCATGGTGGTAAGTCTCTATTGAGATGCAAGTGAAGTACTTTTTTGATATATTAACAGGACAAGGAAGACATAGTACACAGTGGCAAGTCCCTATTTCAGGAGCAATAAACTTCTGATAAATGGAGATGACAAGGAAAATGTACATACTATGTCCAGTGGACCATTCAGGCAGTAAGGAAAAACAGCCAGTATAGAATACCTATCACTGGGATGTAATATATACCCATTAACATGCTCAAGATGTTTATAACCCCTCAAAAGTATTACTCTCTCTATTTCAAATTATATGGCGTAGTTTGACTGGACATGGAGTTTAACAAAGAGAGAATGATTTTTGAAACTTGTTGTCTTAAATTTGCCATACATGTGTGTGGCAATAAAAGTTTTAAAACTTATGATTTTAAATATGTCATAACATTTATGTAGCTATAGAAGCTTGTCCAAAACGTACACAGAACATTTTGTAAGCAATCTCTAATATATATAAATAGAATAAATAAATAAGTATCATTTAATATCATTTTCCCACAAGTTGAAAGCCTTGGTCCAACGGTTTAGTTGAATATTATTGCAAATGGAGGTGTAGGTTTGATTCTCCTTAGCCTAACATTTTTAACAAAAAAGCTCGCTAAAAATTGTTCAAAAAATAGAATGTCTAGGTCCAACCTCGAACCTACGACCTTTACAAGCCCAAATACGAGGTTAACCAGTGGACCAAGGAAACGGTGTCGTTATTATATATTGCTTTATTTTTGCAAAATATTAGTATAAACATTTAATTTTTTTTTCTGGTGAAGGCTTCTACCCATGTGTGTCCGCCTCTGACAAAGGGTAAATGGGAAATTCAAGTTAAATTAATATTACATAAGGTTTAGGAGCAGTAAAGTTAGCTTGTTCAGATAATAGTTGTGAGAGTACAATTGTCTTTTAACTAACCGGTAGTTTAATTTAGGAATTTTTACCTCCTATAACAAAGGCTGATACTTTATTTATTTTAAATAAATACCCTTTTAAAAAATTATATTCCATAGCTACTTTTTGATTTTTATAGCCAAATATCTATTTATGGTTAACTCCTACCCTTAAGCCATAAAATACTCTTTGTATTATTTTTCTTACTCATTTTTCTCTCATACTATATTTTATTTTTTCACGTCTCTTTCTTTGTGATATTATTCTACCGTTATGGGCTCTAAGTAATCTATCCACATTGATTGATTTTGACATAATAGGCAGTTGACCAAATATTGGATGTTTTCCAGGTATTCAAGTCCAGTTGATTCTACAGAATTCGGCTAAGTTGCTCTGACACTTCAGTTTAGGTGCCGCACCCGTGTCGACACGACACTACTATGGGTGTGGGTATGGGATCCGTACCGGATATGGTCAAACACTTTTGGGTACTTTGACCACAACGGACGGAAAAATTCGATACAAGATACAATTTGATTCCCGAAATCGGAATCAAAACTAGGATACAATTTGAAGAAAATAACATACCTTATCTACGATATCAATCCATTACTTATTTACAATTTGAGAATAAAAAAGAAATACACTTTACAAGATATGCTAAGTATTCCACTAAATTTCTTACAAATTTAGAGATATTTTTATATTTTTGAATTAATTTTAGCCGGATCCCCGCACTCGTATCCACACTAGGATCCGTATCCCCGAATCTTAGAATTTACATCTCGAAGGATCCGACCTTTAGATCCGCACCCGTGTCGGACACCCGAACCCGTGTCCGAGCAACTTAGGAATTCGGTGATGCTTCACTATGGTGGCTATTCTCTTCCTTAGATTCATTACCTTTTGCTAGCCTATGGTCTGCCTTTTGATTGGGTAAGGAGTCATCTTCTATCCACTGACCTCTGTAATTCTGCATTGGCTTTTGAGAGTTTCGAATCAGATTCGCGGCCCTCTCGACGAGACGACATTAGGGTTGTTCTTGAACAAAGACGATGGAGTTTGAGGCTGAGCAACTTGAAGATTCTGTTACATTTTTAAGTGTATTTCAATGTATCTTGCTGTATTTCCATGTATTTCGTTGTATTCATTATCTTTTTTTTCATTGTATTTCAGTGTATCTCGGTTGTATTCCATATATGTAATTGTATTCACTATCTCGCTATATTCCATTAATGTATTCATATATTTGTTTAATTAATATAATTTATGTATTCAAATGTATTATATAATTTCTCTGAAGATTGATATGTTTTTGGGTGTTTTTTCAGTTGTATCTTTATTATAACTGAAAATACAAAATTTGTATGTTATATTTGAGTTTGTTGAGTTATATCATGAGTCTATTATACTAATTGATTCACTTTCTATTTAAAAACAGTGCAATGCCCAGTTTCACGCCGTGAATACAGTCGAATATAATAATCTGTGCAACTGTAATCCCATGTTTCACGCCATGAATACAATCGAATACATTCGAATACAACAACTGATTAGCTGGATTTCCCTTATTCACACCTATTTTTGCTACTGTATTCATGAATACAGTAGCTTAAATACATCTAATACATCTTATAACAACAAAAAACGTATCTACGATCCGTGATATAGCAAATGGTATCTATAGATAGCTAATGGAATTTACTGGGTACCAATTAAAGAAGAATGTGTTCAATTTCCAAACCTTTCTGCACAGCCCGCACCCAATCCCATTAACTCAATTCCTTGTGCAGCCAAAGTTTGAAATGGACATTTATTGAAATATCAATAATGGCGTTACTTAGTGCAATTACCTAACTAGGTCAATCATTTTTTCTTCAATTTACTGGTACATTGGATACTATAACGAGCAATAAAACGTAAAAAAGTGGGGAATTCTATAGCAAAAGAAAAGAGAACTTACCGACAGCTTACCATCAGGTTCAAATTGGTATTGGCGAGAAACCGAACTGGAGATTTCGACCCAAGAAATTGGCACCTGAGGCTGAGGCGGCAGCTCATCTGCTTCTTTTCTGTGCATCTTTATCTTATCCAGCAGAAATTTCACCCAAAAGAATTCAAAATGAAAGGGAGAGTAATAAAAAGAAAATGTTCCAAGTCTTGAACTAACTAACTACGAAGAAATGGAATAGAAATAAACTCTAAATAAGACAATAAAAACAAGGATAAGCGAGAGAGTTACCAGTGTTTTCATTTGGAAGAAACGGTTTTATGAGAAGAAAGAGAAAGACACAGTTCCGCCGGGAAGTTGGGGATATGGGTAGCTATACTACCAGACGCGGGAGAGGCTAGGTATGGGTTGTAGATTGGATTTTCCTAAATACAAACAAAAAGAATCAAATCAAACCAAACCAATTAAGTTAACTTTTTCTCGATTTAATTTATGTTATTTTTTCGACTTTTTTAGTTATTTATTGATTTTTTCCTTAAATATAAAACATACATTATCAAACACATATTTCGACGATCATATTTTTAACATAATACTATCAAATCAATTGTCCTTTGAAAAATTTATTATTTACCAAGATATATTAATGCTAATTGAATTAAATAATGATGAATAATTTAAGAACTCGATTAAAAATATACTATTTTTAACATGAAATAGATTCTTATACTTAATAAAAGAAAGCTACCAATTAAACTAGAATGTAAAGGTAAAGAATTGTACTAGAAGTGCAAATAATTAATATTTACTATAAAAAATTTAAATTTTGTATAAAAGTATACATATATAGGTATAATAATAAATTTAAAATAGCTACTCCTATATTCGGTTTGATTCGATTTTTTCTTTTTTAATTAAAACCAAAACCAAACCAAATTTGATCGGTTTTTATATTTCAAAACCAAAACCAAACCAAACCAAACCAAAAAGTATCCATTTTGTTGGCCGGTTTGGTTTGGTTTCGGGTTGGTTCGGATTTTCGAATTTTTATGAACACCCCTAGCTACTAACTACAAACTAAATATTGTTGGGTCTTGCTCATCTACCCAGCAAAAATATGATATTGGTGGAGTTTTTCGAAACCACCAAGGCAACTGGATCATGCGTTTTGTAAGCAAATCAAACCCATGTACAAGTGTTCAGCACTACTCGTGGGGTTGAAACTTGTTGTGCAACAGCATATCAAACCCATCATCATTGAGACGAACGCATATAAAATTATCGATACTATACACTACACTAATATCATTAACGATTGCAGGTTGTTATTTCTACAACTGGATAGCCCTCCTATACAACATATTTATAGAGAGCAAAATTGTGTTACAGATAGGGGTGTGCATCCGAATCGGTTTATCGATAAATCGAATCGATTATTTGTTATCGGTTCATCAATAAATGAAATCGAAAAAATCGAAACATTATTGAAACGATAACGATAAACATGTGTACAAATCGATAATCGATAAGTAATTATCGATAAGAGTCAAAATCGAATCGACAAATCGAATGCACAATCCTAATTGAAGATAGTTTAACCAAATATGGAGCCACACGTGCACAGGAGAGGTGCATACTTTTTGAAAAACCACCATCTTTTGCAGAGCCTTCTTACCAGCAAAATCATAACGGAACACTACAAAGGAGGCTCATTAAAATCAACTCCAGTAACTCAACACAATAGCTCTCTACTACAACGACTTTGTGTAATAATAATATTCTATCTAGTACTAACTATCTCTCTAGTACTAATTATCTCTCTAGTAATGATTCCAATATGGGGGTCTTTGTAGTAAATTCTAATATTCCAAACTTAGTGACTATAATGCCTCTCATGTATCTTCTAAAATTTAGAACATATTCCAGATTTCATAAGTACTTCTTTGCGGCCAAATGTATCTTCTAAAATTTAGAGCATATTCCAGATTTTATAAGTACTTCTTTGCGGCCAATAAAAATCTTCGCTTGAGTTACATGTTATTATTCATCAAATTAATTTCAAGATATAGAATGTTGGTAATTTATTGAGTTGTAAATAGTTGTAAGGTTGATTTAATTGTGAATAGTTGTTTAAATGATACACTTCCTCTTCAATTTCATATTCATAATCTATGGACCTCACAATTATCTCAAAGTAACTTAGGAAATAAACAAATCATGAATATACTAGAAAAGTTTTAGATGTACTTTAAATATTAGTTCATGTGTTTATACATAAATCTTGGATTGATATGCTTAAATAATAAATTGATCTTGTGCATATTCACGCGTCTTGATACCTTTAAACTTAAAATAATAATATTTTATCCATATGTACATTCCGTATCTTGGTTTAACATCCAACTTCAAATTAAGAAGTACTTTGTATGTGTACCACATATAGGTCAAAATAATTAATAAAATACAATAATAAATTTGGCGATAATAGGTATATCACAACTAATAAAATACAAGCATAACCAAGAATTGACTTAAACTTTACATTAGTCAATAAAAGCGGCCATTCTAGAACCATGGAACTCGATGGGTGCTTTACACCTTCTCCTCGGTTAACAAAATTCCTTACTCAGTCTTCTATTTTTAATTTTCGTATACCATAAATTAGAGTCAAACCTTCCATTTGACGAGGGATTCAAATAAAAGGTGACTTGAAACACCAAAACTTAATTCCAAGTAACGACTGCAAATAATAAATAATTCCTTTTCAAAATATCGTGTTAATTGGAAAAACTCTTCTAAGTCAACCTCGTAATAAGATTATGTGAGAAAAAAGAGATGTGACAGTTCCTTTTGAAAAAGAATCAACAATATAAAAATAAATCCAAATAAAGCATAAAGGAATAACTTATAATTAGAATAAATTAATATAATTTATTTAAAATACTAAATTTATATAAAATTATTCTTCAAACAAATTACTCAGAAGGTGTTAACTACTTCAAATGAACGAATATAAATTTTCCAAATATTAGACCTTTCTTACGATTTATTATATATTGACTTTAAAGTGCTAAATTTTAGGTATGTAATTGAAATAACGAGAAATTTATTAATCAAAATTTTAGAATATTTTCAAATGCTAATATTAGGAGGATAATTAAATTGTAAATTTGTCCAATATTATTTTTTTAGAGGGTAAAAAATAGCATCTAGCATTTCACTATAAGGTTTTGTGCTTTTAATATAGCACTAATCTCATAATACGTGTGTTGCGTGTGAACCTCGACTCAAGGAAGCAAATTTTTTAAAAGAACACATAATATTATTTTAAAATTTATATTTGAATTATAAAATAAAAGTTAACGAATAAATTATAAATTATAAAACTGATAATTGTTGCTTCTAGTTGGCTAATTATGAAAATAATTACTACAAAGAATTATATAGCAAATAGGAGTAGAATATTATTCATAATGTAATATTAATCAATGAGATATAAGAAATTACCAAATATTGTTCCATTGGTTAGACTACCTCTTCCAAAGAAGCGAAACTGTTTGAAAAAGTTGTTAGTGAAAAACTGATTGTTTCATTTCTTTCTTGAATATAGTATTATTATTGAATGCAATCTTAAATTTTTTGTGCAGATTGAAAATTAAGGGTTACGGTCATATATTCGGTTTTTATGATATAATAGATGTTGCCTTATTCTAAATGTTACTTCCACATATTAACTTGACAATGAAAAATATAACTTGAATTTTTATTTCCCTTAATATAAATTTTTTAATATAATTGAATATTGTGAGTAAATATAATGCAAAAATATTGAATATAATACAAAGATAAAAAATAATATTACTCTACAAATGTCAGAATCAATTGAAGGCCTTGATTCGTTGCATTTTTGAAGTATTTAACTACTCCAAAGTAAGACTTTTACGATCTAATTGAGAATCTCAAACGGTTATGTAGTACACATTCATTCACAAATTCAATTTCAGTAAAGTCATAAAAGCCAATTTTAATTTTTTTTTTTTCGAAAAAAGATTTAGATACTTGGACTAATAATAAAGATTGCTAACGCACTGACGCATTTTAATCCAACCAGAATGTGTCTACTACTAAATTTAAGGATTGATATGCTTTTTATGACATACAAAAACACACCTCAAAATTTAGGATTAATATGCTTTTTATGCCATATGCAAGAACATATCTCATTGATCAGGCTTAATTTTTATGTATTGTAAAACAAAAAACTTTCAATAGTAATGAGCTCAAGCCTAATATGGAAAAAGTCTTGGTAGGGAGTGCTTCCCCCCGATGAAGCCATGCACTGCATGAATCCGGATATAATCAGGTTCCAGTGTGGATACCGAACAGTGGATGAAAAACCAAAAAAAAAAATCTATTTCAATAGTAGCATAAATATCATATAAAACTAAAGTAGTTAAATTAGCACATAGTTTATGTAATTCAATATTACGAAATATCTCAAATCTCTAAGTGTAAAGAAAAATCATAGTTGAACTGCAATAAAGCTATATAACTTTTAGAATATAATAAACTAGTAAAGCTATATGCGCTTCGCGCAGTATATAAAAATTTGAATAAATATATGAAATAGTTCTTTTTTATATGTTTTGTAGCAGAATATTACAATCAAATACAAACGAATAAACAATTTATAGAATGCATATATTTAATATATAAAAAATTATTATATTAAGCAAATATCATAGTTATTCATTTGAAACAGATAAAACATCTTAATCCAATCTAAAAAATACTTGAGAAAAGTAATTAGTTTATTTGAAAATAAGCACTTGTGCAAATGAATAGAATGTTATTACACTGTATTTGTAAAATAATTCTGTTAATATAAATAAATACAAATAAAAATATGCATAAACAGAAATGAAGAAACCAATTCGAGCCCACTGAATTCACAGTGTTTCCTTATGGAATTTAATCCCCTCCTAGTACCCAAGGTTATGAATTATTTCCTCCCAGGATAGAACGAATTACACACTGGCGTAGTGGTACTTCAAACCTCAGTGTTTCAGCGAACACAAAGTTCGGTAGCAAATCACACTTACTTTTTGCTTTGTTTGATGTTAAAAGTATGCAGAAGAAAGGAGGAGAAACTCAGAAATTCGTAGTGAAATTCTGCGCAGAATAATATTGTATTTATAGCCCAAAGTTGGGCTGAAATCTGAAGAGTCTCTTCAGAATGGTTGTTTCTGCAAAACTGCCACAGCATAAATGCCATTGCATAAATGGCCATTTACTCAATAATAAAGAGGAAAAATTGATGGGTAGTTAAGTTTCTGTTACAAAAACAGAAAAACTGAAATTTGAATTTAATATTAATATTCTGTTATTAAAATAAATATTTAATAACATTTCTGTTAATATTTTACTATTAACAAATAAATTTGGTCCAAAAAGTTAATCAATCAATCATTTGACCGAAGCCGAAGCCGAGCGACGACGACGACGGCGCGAGACTTGCTTTCTTCTCAAATCTTTAAGAGCTAGAAGAAGAGCAATTGCTTATATACCCATAAAAAACCTCTTCCTCTTCCGATATGGGACAATGCCCATTTACCAAGGAGAGGAAGTTAAAATTTCACTCAAAATTTCATTTCCCTCCATTTCTCATTCACCCTCTTTTAACTCTTTAATATATTAATTAAATATATTAAAAAACCCAACATAGAATTCATATAAAATGGAAGAACATAACCATAAGTAAATGCACAAAGGAATATGAACTTAAACATCTCAAAAATCATGTTTTATTTTTGCCGTTCAAATTTTAATCTGTCATGGAAGAAACCTAAACTTAAACGACTATATCCGGGTAATGGCAGTGGAAGGGGGAAACTGTACTTCTAGTCATTTGCTGCTAATTTATTGTTTTGTGCATTTTTTTTTATCAACCTCCCTCTCCCTTCAATACCCAAAAAAAAAAAATGATTTCTATTTTCTCTTTTATACTTATAGGAGAAATTAAATATACGAGAATAAAAGATGAACCAGTTTCTTAGATTTAGAAAGATATCAGTATATCACATCATCACTTCTATGATCCGGATTATATGTATACATAGGCGCTCACAAACAAAAGAATGTTCAATGGAATAAAATTTGAGTAAGTATATACACTCAACTTTAATTGTGCAACATTAGCGTACTTGCACATTGTCGGAACCAAGAAAACATACTAATTAATATATCTTAAAAATGAACCAGTTCTTTGTAAATGACCCTTTTTTAGAAACTGAAAGGTCCCAAAACGGTTGTTTTGTAAAGTCGCACCTCTTAACGTATTTTCAGACGGTTATAAATTTTTAAATGTAAAATAAAGGTAAAAAGATAAGTAGGAATCTTACTCTATGAGAAAGCCATGTCACCTTACCTTGGCCCTGCTTTACATACATACAACAACAACAACAACCCAATATATTCCCACAAGGTGAGGTCTGGGGAGGGTAATATGTAGACAGGCCTTACCTCTATCCGAGAGGGCTCGGGCAGAGAGGCTGTTTCCAATCGACCCTCGGCGCATAGAAAAAGGCAAACAAAAACGAAAAACAAAAAACAAAAAACAAAAAACAAACCGCATTAGTTACTCCAGCATACACCTCATAATAATTATCTAAACATAAGATGCATATGTACCATAAAGAAACAGGCATGCAATGATATCAAAACAGTAACTACCAGAAATGACTACCAAAAGATAACACAAACTAATCATCTATGGGCGGCCCTACCACGCCTCACACCCCGGGAAAGGAGTATGAAAAATCTAGAAGCCCCTATCCTACAACCCTTATACTAGACCTCCAGACTATATATAGATATATAGATTATACCACACTAAAGAGGTTGTATAAAATATTATTCATGAGATCAATAAGATTGAATTGTTTACCTGAACTAATGAAAACTATCAAAATTTTGGTTAGATGCAAGGACGCCAATTGCCAAGGGCTATTCTCTAATAACCTATTTTTGAAATGATGATATGCATAATATCATCAATTAAAAAAGGTAATCAAATTTTATTTTTCCTTCCAAAAGATGAACTAATTGAGCTGGCTTAACAATTAGTAATTAAACTTTATCAACCATAATGTGAAAATAATTTTAAGTAAGCGTTGCTTTCGTAGATAAATTATCATGTTCTGCGTTTGGGTAGTCGTATTTTTTTCGACTGAAACATATTCAAAATGATCAACACCAATCTAAGCAAAAATACTTTAGTTCAATCATATGATGATAAACATATGAAAGGTGCACCGTTGTAAACTTAAGCTTTTAGTGAATCATTTTTTCTGTGTTCCCTGTGCTTTTTCAGAACATAGAGTTGCTGCTATGTGACCAGGAGGTCACGAGTTTGTGCCGTGAGAACAGCCTCTTACAGAAATGTAGGGTTAGGCTACGTACAATAAACCTTGTAGTCTAACCCTTTTCCGGATTCCACGCATAGCCGGAGCTTAGTGCACTGGACTACTCTTTTTATGCTTTTTTGGAACAATGTTGTCTAAAAGGTAGATTGTAAATTCATGGAAGAAAAATGAGTGCAATTACTTAAAATTTACAATATGAGAGACGTTCAGTGATATTGAAAACCTTTCGTGTAATATCTTTAGGGTAGTCTTCTAATTAACTACTTAGCAAATAAATTACAACTATCGCTCAATCCTAAGTTAGTTAGGGTCGATGGTATATAAAAATTCTTGCTAATAGCAAACGCTAGAAGTTTTTAGGATTTTCTACTGGCATACCGATTTCTAACAACAAATATGGCTGGATCGGATAAATTATTCATTTTTTCATAACCCATGTTTATTCAAACCATATCCGACCTAAGCTGACCCGACCAGACCATTTGTCACTCCTACTTCCCAAGTTACAATCAAAGTCAAAGTTCCATTACTGGAAGCACACCTGCTTCTGTCTTTGCAAAAATACTACATGTATTTGGCTTTTGATTTTCATGTAACAACCAACTTCAGAAAGAAATATCAGGACAACCAATAAGTCTTAACTTTTACATTTGTAAAACCTCAAATTGAAAGTTTTTAGGGAGACTAAGAGCCCATTTGGACATAAATGTTTTTCCCTTATATCCAAAAAGATTCACTTTTTTCCGAAATCAACGTTTGTTCATAAAATTTTCAATTTTCACTTGAAGATGCATTTTGAAAATTTAAAAAACTCCAAAAATCTATTGTTCAAAATGTTCACTCAAATTACTCATAAAACTTCAAAAACAACCTAAATTTATATTCAATGTCCAAACACAACTCTAAATTTCAAATACTATTTTCACTTGAAAAAAAATTTCCCCCCATTTTGGAATTTTTACAATTCTTATGTCCAAACGTCCACTAAGAATTTCCCAAAAGTGATCATATGCAAGAAATAACGGATAATATGATTATCCATATTGTCCACCGGTTAACCCGTTTTTTATCCGTATTAAATATGGTTCGGATCGAATAATTTATCCGTTTTTTTCATTACCTGTTTTACCCGAACCGTATCCAACCCGACATGCCTGCCAGCCACTCCTACTCACAAGTCACAATCAATGTCATAGTTCCACCATTTGGCAAATAGGTGATTACTGGAAGCACACCTGCTTCTGTCTTTTGCAAAAATAGTACATGTATCTGGCTTTTGTTTTTCATGTAACAACTAACAACCAACTTCAGAAAGAAACATCAACAGGACAACAATATCTATTTTTCTTAAACTAATACGCAAACAAGTCTTAGTATTGGCATTTATGGAAGCAGATATCACCAGCCCCATTATCCCTTCTGGAAAAATTAACCACAAATTGGTTCTATTAATCTGACATGCATGAGAAACTACGTTAGAAGACACAGTTTCAGCAAGAAGAAGTAAATTACCTCACAATAACTATTTACTCACAGACTGCTGTCGGATTACTGCGAATGGCTTTCGTAACCAATAACATTATTTTGAGAACTATTTATTTTTCGCTTTTATTTCTTTCCTCGTCTACATGTAAAAAAATCAAGTAACTAGATCATGAAGCGAGAACAAAACTAGCTTATGCGACAACTACCAGTACATGGACTACATACAATTAGACAAGGAACCGAAATCTCAGTGGCCAGAGTTGAACCTGGTAAATCTTGATCCCAGAACATCAATGGTGATGAAGTGCAAGAGGCATACGGCTTGTTGGCTTTGCTTAGCCCTCGTTGGATCCAGGTTGCCATATGGTTATTTTTTGGAATTTAGGAGTTCTCCCTAGCCAGTTGTTAAAGGTTCACAACTAACAACCTGCAAGGCACAAAAAAATATACAATCAATATTTAACAACATTTTCTGAAAATAAGAGGATGAATGCCAGTCTAGTTCTGCTTGGGGTCCCAGAATAAAAAACAAATCACTGATGCCCTAAGTTGCTCGGACTCGGGTGCGGGCATCCGATACGGGGACAGTTCTGAGTATCGGATTCGGCAAAATCCAAATTTTAAGATTCGGGGGTGCGAATCCGGATATGGATACGGGTGCGGGGATACGGCTAAGAGAAAAAAAAGTACGAAATCAGAAGTACAAAATCAGAACATCTAAATTCATTTTTCTGCTATTTATTGGGTATAATAAAAGAAAGCAATTCAAGGCAAAGTTTCATCTACATGAAGTACAAAATTAGAACATGCACTTTGCATTTTTGGTTTCTCTGACACACAAAGAAGCAAATATGAGACAAAAATACTACAACATTGAAGGTATGCCATTTTCCATAACTTAAATCTGTTTAATTTTTTATTTTGAGAAATGAAAATCTCAAGTTTTCTCCCAAATTTGTTGATGGATTTCGGTCAAAGTGTCCGAAGTCGGTTGACCGTATCCGGAACGTTTCCCGCTCCAGCACCCGTCCAAGTCTCTTATCGGGGACGGCACCCAAATTGAAGAGTCCGCAAATGCCCACCACAACTCAATAGAAACGAGGGGGAGAGAAATTCAACACCAAAATTTGACTGGATATCTAATCTTCTTCATTCCTTTCCATGACAATAACTAGAATGAAAAAAAGGGGAATGCCAATTCATCCGCCGATTCACTGAGTGACTTTTTCTTACTGCTGCCCTTATGTCCCTATCTCTTAAAGCCCTATCAGACTTCCCTTGCCGATTGAAAAAAGCCTTGTATGGCTTCAAAAAAGCGAGGATAGTGCCCACTAGATTAGGTCAAGTGATTAGCAAGAGAATAGAGAACCCAACAGAAATTAAAATCAAAGAATCAATTATTCATGGTGCTGGATAAAGACCAGTGAGCTGTGCACAAGAACTTAATATATGCAAAATGCCACACCAATGCTAAACAAATAATCTGCTTAATATAGCTCTGGCGGACTGCAGATAATACTACATGGATGAATGCATCTTAAGAGATAAGGAGCTTGTAAAAAACAAATGCCATCACATTAGCCAATGCATCATCAAAATAATGCCCCATCGTGACAAGGAAACACTGTTTCTAATCATTACATATCATAAAGGTTGATGAACAAAGCAAAAAGGGACACCATGGAAGAAATATCAAAAGGTAAAGAATCAGAAAGGAGTCCACTAGTTCTTACAACCTCACACTGTGAAGCTTAAACTAAAAGACCGTTAGACCACATAACAACATAGCAAAAGACTACCAGAAATGAACACAGGATATGACAAAGTTCAGTACTCACATCTGGGACCTTGTATTGCCTCATATTCTCTTGATTTCCAAAATAAGAATTGCTTACTCAAATTAAATAGCATTTCCTTTCAGTTGAATTTAAACCAAAAGACAATTCATCTGTATACTAACATACTGTTCTCATAATACATAGTGAGGATAAAACGAAGGAAACGAAACGAAAGAAGGTGCTTACTCTACCTTGGGAGATCATCACAGAAGACTTTCCATTGGTTAACTGCTGAATGAAACTTCCTAGTGCAACTGAAAATGCAAGCTTACACGTCTATTAGTAATGTTCTCTCAAGGTTTTGCACCTCTCAAGAACAAAGAATGAGAAAAATAAAAGCACTCCGCTAAAGTTTTTCAAAAAACTAGTGAAAACATTCTTCAAACTCACGTTAGAAAAACGTAAGATGAAAAGAAACCTCACTCACACGTTCCTCAATCCCACAAGATTGCAAGAAGCGTTGAGTAAGCGAAGAAGAGGAAACAAAAGAGTCAATCACGTTTTTTAAGCTAATAGTCAAAGATACTAATTACTCATTTTATTTCAGCATATTGAGCCCTTTAAATATGTCTTAGAATGAGCACAATTGGTAAGGTTGAGGAAAATTAATCATAACTTATCTAGAATAAGAATAAGGCTAAGAAAACCTATCCTAACTAAAATAGGAAAAAAGAATTCCAGTAGGAGTAGACTACCAACAAACAATCCTAGTTTGACTAGAAATATAAATATAATACTACTGTAACAAGAATCAAATTACTAGGAAACAAGAAATAACAAATCATAATCTTTATAGAAAAGAAATTCTAATTTTGAATGGATTCTTGGACTTCTTGAATTTCTCGATTCTCAACCTTCTTGATCTTGCTTCACTCCCCCTGATTGAAAAAGACTCATCCTCGAGTCTAACAGCTTCCATAGATGCTGCAAGACAATAAAGAATAGGGACCCAATGCTCACCAGGTTTCAAATTACACTTTGCTAGCTTATCATATAGCTTTTTCTTTCTTTCGTTCTTCCTTCCTTTTTCTTCTCTTCCTTTTTTTTTTTGGCTCTGTTTTTTCAATTCCTTCACGGGCAGAGGCAGAGAGCTTCATTTCAAACCTGAAATTTCCTCTTTTTTTCAGTTATAAAGTAGAATTAATTGCATATTGACTAGATAAATGTTTCCTATAAAACGGTATTGAAATGGTGTCATCCGATAGTAATAAAAAAATAATATAGCCTGGAATTATGCTATAAAAGGCTCATCAAGATCCGCAATTAAATATGTACTTTGTGAAAAAA
This sequence comes from Nicotiana noctiflora, assembly GCA_032618575.1. Classification (NCBI taxonomy): domain Eukaryota; kingdom Viridiplantae; phylum Streptophyta; class Magnoliopsida; order Solanales; family Solanaceae; genus Nicotiana; species Nicotiana noctiflora. The sequence continues at coordinate 170,437 of JASVEL010011688.1, read as the reverse complement.
CATAACATGGTGGAATAATACGACAGTGTTATCAAAGGCGAAAAGCGCAAAAAAGCTTTAAGGTCTGTTGGGGCTTTAAGCGCAAAGCGCAAATAAAGCGTGGGCTTTAATGAAAAAAGGCGCAACTGGAAAAAAAGTAAAAATATGTATATGTAGTCTAAGACTAATAATTATAAGCATGAATAACAAATATATGGTGAAAGAAATTTAAAAAAAAATTACGATTAAGTGAAATATCAATTGTTTAATCATGCCTTTTCAGGATTACACTCATTGGCAAGTAAAAGTATGCCTAAGAGCCTTGATGCGATACTAAAGCGCCCACAAAGCGAGGCGAAGCGCTCCACCTGTTTTGAGCCTCGCTTCAGGACTTAATCGCGCTTTAAGCGCGCCTTTGACAATACTGTAATACGTCACAAACAACATTTGATTGGTAGATGTAAAAATGCAGTACAATATCCTCTTTGTCCGCGTGATCTTAAGGAGGAAGTAAAAGCATTTGTTCAGAAGAAAAATGTGACAAGAACTCAAATGAGTTATGAAGCATCGGAGTATCTTATTGATGAAGATGATAAAATGAGACCTCCCCCTCCCCCCCACCCACCCCCAAAAAAAAAAAGAAAAAAAAAACTCAAAAGATATCTTTGAGAGGAATCTTACGGTGCTAGCAACTCTTATACGGATGCACCAAAATGTACAACTTGTTTGCAAATACTATTGAGAAAATTGGAAAGGAAAATGTTGTACAAGTTGTTACCGATAATGCTACTGAGAATGTTAGTGTGGGTACGATGATGCAAGGTGTGTATCCACACATTTATTCACGCCTTTCATATATGCATAGCACTTAATAGTTGATAGTTGCACATCTGGAGAGTATCGGATTCATAAACATGTTGAGTCTTCATAATGCATAGACTCTTAGACTCATGCAGGATCATTCGTATAGTTGCTACTTGGGAATTGATGCGAAATTTGGTCTCTATCATGCACAAACACTCTACATTCAAGTAGAATTATTCGAGTAAATCTACTTGGTACAAATCTCCTTTATATGTTGATTTGGTGCATTTGTATATGTTTTGATCTGGTTATTTAAAAACCACGTATATTACCTTCTTCTTTGACCGAGCACCTTATCACTAATATCAGATGTTCTTTGATTGTCTCTTGGCTATTTTTCTGTTATTCTATTGGTTTATGAGCACCACGGGTAATATAAAATGAGTATCTTTTAACTAAACTTCGCCACTACTTCATTGAGGTTAGTCTTGATACTTACCGAATACATGGGGTATGGAAGTCGAAGGCAAAATTGGACATGTACTAGTGTTCCAGTTGTAATCTACCTTTTTGTTCATGGTAGTTTAGGACAACGTTGTAATCCTAATATTAGTCGTTCATGACTTGTACTTTTAGTTCTTGGGATAGTTTGTAATCTTTGCGCTCTTATTTTATTATTTATTTGATGACTTCAGTTTGAACTATATTTATGTTAGTTGGCTTACCTAGCGTGTTGGGTTTAGCGCCATCACGATCCTGTTGGGACTTGGGTCGTGACACATGAACAAAACCTAGTTGTACACATAGCATATGGAAGGCTGATTTTGTCGGAATCCCTTATCGAACAAGTTCATATTTTGACTGGTAGCTCTAATAAAAGAATACTCCTCTCCTCAACTCACTGATTCAGAATGGGGAAAAAAAGATTTAGGGCATTCAAATGTTATTCCCTCGGTAGTTCCCACGCATTTTGACTAACAATACATGCACAAGGCTAAGCTGGCTTTTAGTTGGTTGGCTTAAACAAAATGATGCTCAAAAACAACAATGATCCGACAAGGTTTATTTCTCCCAAAATATAGCTTGGAAGTTGAACATCATCGGGCAATCTGCAGCAACTAAGTAGGACTCTTTCTAGTTTCTACATCCCAGTTTTCATCTAAGCTGCCCCAACATGTCAGTTTAGGTGCTACACCCGTGTTGACACGACATCTAGTATGGATGTGGGTACAGGGGATTTGGTCAAACAATTTTGGGTACTTTGGCGACGGACGAAAAAATTCGAAACAAGATACAATTTGATTTCCGAAATCATAACCAAAACTAGAGTAAATTTAATAAAATAGCATATCTTATCTAGGAAATCAATTCTTTACTTATCTACGGCTTGAAAATAAAAAAGAAATGCACTTTACAAGCTATACGTAAGTATTCCCAAATTTTTCTCATAATTTAGAGATATTTTTATATTTTGAATTATTTGTGGTGCCATCCAACTTATTATCACCACAAAGCTGTATTCAAATATAAGATTGAAAAAATATTTGCAATATAGCAACTTCACAAGTTACGGACAGAACAGTCTCGGACTTGTCCACAGGGTTTACTAACAGAATTCTATAGATAGGATGAGCAGCAGCACCCTATTATATTAGTAACAGAAAATTCGAAGTAACTTGCCAAACAGAGTAAATCTGAGAAAAGGATATGCAGCATAACACGATATTAGTAACAGAAACTCAAACTTGCAGAAGAAGCCAACAGTGGGACAAAATTATATTCAATTTTCAGATCACTTAATAGCATTCAGCAACAAGAAAGAAAGCACAATATTGCTAACATTGGAACATGACCAACATTAACAGAAGCAAAAGTGTAGAATGAAAAGAATGCTAAAACAAAAGAACCAAACATATGCTGAAAGAAAGAAAAAAGGAGCATACCCTTTTTCCTTTCTTTTTCTTTCTACTCGGTATCTGAAGGCAAATGCGATGAATCGACAGGACCATCAACTTCAAGCGTCAGATTTTGTAACCCAGGCTTCAATTCCTTATGGTAAAACTCCTCGTACTCCACTCTGTCACCTGCTTTCTTCTTCACCTCAACAACTCTCAAAGATGGTGTCAACTCGAATATCTCAGCTGCAATAGTCAAAGGTCCCTTTGCACCCTCCTTAGACCCCTCCAAACTCACTCTACAATCCTTCTTCCTAACTGCAAAGCTCACAACTTTAGCAATTTCCTCTAATTTACTTATGATCTTAGGCACCGGAGCCCCCGATATAAACCTCCCTCCATCCTCTCCATCCTCAAACAAACCAGATAAGTCAAAACTACGTGAAAATGAAATGATATCAAATGCATTCAAACTAGCAGGCCTAGGCAAACTAGGCGGCTTCCTTCGTATCTCCATTTCGGACTCTGACTCTGACAGCTCAGACGAAGAATCAACTCCTTCTTTATCATCCACATCATCATTTATGCTGCATAACTTGTCATCCTCTATATAAAATTTCACATGTTTAAACCCCTTTTTGAACCACCTATTGTTCATTATCTCCGGAATAGTGATCCGCCTTTCAGGATTTGTATCAAGAAGTCGAGTTAAGAAACGAGCCAATTCAGAGGAAAACCATCTAGGACATCTAAATTCACCTTTGTAAATCTTCTTATACATAGCCATAACATTCTGGTCATGAAATGGTAAGTACCCTGCCATTAACACAAAAAGTATAACCCCACATGACCAAATATCAACTTTAGCCCCATCATACCCTTTCCTACCCAAAACCTCAGGTGCAACATAAGCAGGTGTACCACAGAAAGTGTGGAACAAGCCGTCTTGCTTTATCTGTTCAGAAATAGCACTTAGACCGAAATCAGACACTTTAACATTCCCATCTTCATCTAATAATATATTCTCCGGCTTTAAGTCTCTATGGTACACCCCACGGGCGTGACAAAATGCTACTGCTGAAATTAATTGCTGGAAATATTTTCGAGCAACTTCTTCTTTAAGCCTGCCTTTAGCAACCTTATTGAATAACTCTCCACCTTTCACATACTCCATCACGAAATAGATTTTGGCTTTTGTTGCCATAACTTCGTATAATTGAACAATGTTTGGATGCCTAACTCTTCTCAGGATCGAGATCTCGCGTTTTATGTGGCCAATTAGTCCTACTTTGAGGATTTTTTCTTTATCAATCACCTTTATGGCTACGCACTCGTTGGTTTTGATGTTCCTAGCAAGGTACACTTTTGCAAATGTACCATGACCAAGTAATTTCCCAATTTCGTACCGACCCAATATAAGAACTGGATTTTCCTTCTTGCTGTTGCTACTGGAGCTGCTGCTGGTGGCGGCCATGGATTAAGCAATTCAAATGGATTATTATGCGTTAAAGATTGGAATATACGAAATGGGATTTAAAAAGTCCACCTTATTGTTGTGTTTGTGGAGGAGCTTCCGCCACCGAAAGTGGGAGTGAGCTATGGTTGTTTGTGGGTTGCCGTAGTGTTTTAGGTAGCTCCAAGGATGTTGATTTTCATGTTTTTAAAATAAGACAAATGATTTTGGAAAGAAAAAAAAAAGAATCCTATTATCTTTTTTATATCTAAAAATAATTTAACTTTAATTTTTTTATTTTTCTTTAATAAGATCTATATCTATATATTATTAAAACTCAAAAGAAAAATGCACCACATTAAGCTAGAAAAAAGTTGTATGGCATAATTAGTTATTTAGTTAAATACTTAGTTATTGATAATTATTTTTAATTTAAATATCTATAAATTTCGAAAATAAAAAATTACCCATTAAAAATGGGGAGTAATATATATATATATATATAAAGAGAGAGAGATAGAGATATATATATATATATATATATATAGAGAGAGAGAGAGGTTTAAAGGTGTCAAATTGGCCCCGACCAGTTTTAGACCAGCCCGGCCCGACCCGGTAGTAAAGGGGCCGAGCAGGCTAGGATGGGATGGGAAACGGCTTGTGCCGGGTAGATTTTTTTATAACGGTTAACTGGACTGCTATAACCTGGTAAGGTCATGTCAATTAGGAATCGATTAATCGGACCGGACCGGTTCAACGGTTAGTAATTTATAGTCACACAAAATTTTGATTTATTTTAGACCACAAATTTTAAAAGTCTAATTTTATTTCTTAAACTTTTTCACCGGTCAAACTACATCACAGAAAAAGAGACACGGGGATTGTTATATTTAACCTTTCCCGATAAAGGGGCTACGACACGAATCGATGAAGTTAGGGAATGGGGGTGAGTGTAGTGGATGGGTATGGTTGTCGGAGATGGATTCGATTGTACACTTTTAGAGCTGAAAAGCTTAGGTGATCTAAAAATAAAATAATATGCTCAGGTATTAGGGGAGAAATTGTTGGCTATGGGGCCTAGAGGAGCAGTGGCGATGCGAGTTATATGTGGATCACAACTGCGGACTACATTAGGGAAGCTGCTAGAGAGGTATTAACGGTTACGAACAGATTCCCGGGGGTTACAAAGGGGATTGGTGGTGGATGAAGAGGTCGAAGAGAAAAGTGTAAGCCAAGAAAGAGGGGCATATAAAACTAAATGAGAGCGTCGATGAGAAGGAAAGGAGTACGAATAGGGAGTTTAATAAGAATGCCAAGAAAGAGACGAAGTTAGCGGTCATGACTGCCAAGAATACAACATTTGAATGCTTGCATGAGGAGCTGGGGGAGACAGGTTGTGACAAGAAACTATTTTGGTTAGCCAGGGCTAGAGAGAAAGGCTCGGGACCTATACCAACTGAGGTGCATCAAAGACGAGGAAGGTAAGGTCTTGGTAGAGGAGGGGTGTATTAGGTGTAGGTGGCAAACTTACTTTCATAAACTCTTAAACGAGGATGGGGATAGGATCATTGAGCTTGGAGAGTTGGAAAGCTCAGAAAGCCACCATGATTTCGGGTTTCGTAGACGTATTAAGGTTGAATAGGTTGAGAAGGTTATGCAGAAGATGAGTAAGGGTAGGACAACAGGACCATACGAGATTTTGGTAAAATTTTGGACGAAAACAGGTGGAGCGGGCTTGGATTATTGATTTGTTTAATATTATTTTAGGACGAAAAAGATGCTCGAAGAATAAAGGCGAAGTTTGATGGTCGCGTTGTACAATAACAAGGGTGATATTCAGAATTGCAATAACTATAGGGTATCAAGCTGTGAGTCACACCATGAAAGTTTGGGAGAGAATGGTGGAGAGGAGGGTGTAGAAGAATGTGGCTATTATGGAGAACCAACTCGGTTTAATGCCAGGACGGTAAACTACATAAGCCATTCACATGGTAAGGAGGTTGATGGAGTAGTATAGGGAGAGGAAGAATGATTTGCATATGGTGTTTATTGACTTAGAAGGAGCCTACGATAAAGTCCCTAACGAGGTTTTATGGAGATGTTTGGAGATTAGTCGTGTTCTGATAGCGTACATTAGGATGATTAAGGACATGTATAATGAAGCTAATACTCAGGTGAGGACTGTAGGAGGAGACTTGGATTATTTCCTATGGTAATGGGGTTGCATCATGGATCGGTTCATAACCCATTTTTATTTGCCCTAACGATGGATGTGTTGACGTGTCACATTCAAAGAGAGATGCAATGGTGTTTGTTATTTCAAATGACATGGTGTTGATTGACGAGACACGTTGTGGGGTTAATACTAGGCTAGAGGTGTGGAGAGAGACCCCAGAATCTAAAGGTTTCAAGTTGAGCAGGAAAGGGCAGCCCAGTACACTAAGCTCCCACTATGTAGGGGTCTGAGAAAGGGCCGAACCACAAAGGTCAATCGTACGCAGCCTTACCTTGCATTTCTGTAAGAGGTTGTTTCTATGACTCGAACCCGTTACCCTGGTCACATGACAATAACTTTACTAGTTATACCAAGGCTCCCCTTTGTTTCAAGTTGAGCAGGGCTAAGATAAAATACTTGGAGTGTAAGTTTATTGTTGGAACTCATGAATCGGAAGTGGACGTGAAGATGGATACTCATCCGTAAGAGAGATAGCTTCAAATATCTTGGGTCAATGATACAGGATAACAGGGAGATTGGCGAAGATGTCGCACATCGTATTGGAGTGGGATGGATAAAATAGGCTCGCTTATGGTATTTTATGTGACAGGAATGTACCACCTAGACATAAGGGTAAGTTATATAAAGCGGTAGTTAAACTTGTTATGTTATATGCAGCTGATTCAAGAAATCTTTATGCGGCTGATTCAAGAAATCTATGTCTAGAAGTTGAAAGTAACAAAATGAGGATATTGAGATGAATGTATGGGAATCGAGGCTGAGATGGTTTGGAGATGTTAATAGGAGAGGTCGTGGTGCCCCGATTAGGAGGTGAGAGAGGTTGACCGCGCACGGGTAAGGGGAGGGATAAAGGGAGGCTTAAGAAATATCATGGTAAGGTGATTAGGCAAGACATGACACTAATTCAGCTCACCTAAGACATGACCCTCTATAAAAGGTATGATGGTCGAGAATTACGGTTGTAGGTTGATAGGCAGTCTAGAGTTTCACTACAGTTGTGAAGGTGTTGTGATGGCATCTAACACCTCTTGCTAGGTAAGCCAACAAGCAATAAGCAAAAATAAACTTAAATAACATTATTAAATAGCCAACAATGGCATAATATAGATAACTAAAGTCAATATCATTAATACAACTGAATCCATCCCACAATTCGGTGTCATCGAGTAAATGAGCTCAACAGAATTTAGATACAGATATGAACCAAAATACAATATTGTCTTAATGATTAAATAGAAGTAGCATTAACTAAGAAGAAAGGGATTTCAACGTCTGCAACCGGAACAACAGATGCCTCAAAATCTCCAACATGTACAAGTGCATCTCTAGCAATCACCTCCCTCAGAAGCACCTGAATCTACATATAAAGTGCAAAGTGTAGCATAAGTATAACCAACCCAATGTATTCAATAAGTGACACGCGTTGAAGCCTGAAAGCAGTAACGAGCTTTGCAAGGTCCAAAATTTATTTTCAATAGCCAATAACAGCAATAAGAGTATGATAACAATAGAAAGTAAGTTCAAGTAATATCTGGTTCAACTTTATCAAAAAAGAAGAGGAAAAATAATCATGCTTCTCAACTACACCAGTCAAGGCATAAATTTTTCCACAGAAATAACCTAAACATAGTTTACCAAATAAAACTACGATTAAACATCAGATAGAGATATATAAATTACCAGTTAGCACGAGAAAGATACGACCCTATGGTTTCACGATAAGTTTACATGCCAAAATCCATGATATTGCAGTTTAAACATCAAGTATACCAAAATCTTAGCACAGGTATAGTGCCTTGGCACAAGTACCCCTCCAACATCTCTCTCACACACACAAAGCACTGTATGAGTGCCTAGTATAAGTCCCTCACCAAGCATAGCTCGTGTCCCTACACCCACATGTTAATACCTGACTCTAGAAGGGTGGATCCTAACTCAAGTGCCAACCGGATCTAAGTCAACAATCAATAACACTTAGCCCAAATAAGGCCTGGCGCATGCGTCACCTCACTATCAATACCATTCAGCCCAAGAAATAAAATCTCGGGTGGAGCTTGGGCATAGGGAGAGAAGGGGCATCCAAGTAATAAAATCTTCAAAAGGGACATATTCTATCATTGTTTTTAGAAAGGGAGCATTTTGGTCATAAAGTCTTAAAAAGGGATTCTAAGTGTCGGATATTTTACCGTTGTATTATCTATTTTTTACCCGCTTGTATCCGACTTTACCCATCCGATTGTCAGCCCTAAATCGGCATGCTTTAGGTGGCTTATAGGGGCAAACTGGAGTCAATTTATGATGACTAGACTTTTAGGTTGACAGATGAAAATAGGATTGGATCCACTTCTTGATTCTTAATTTTAGTCTTTGAAAACGAATAAATGCACTTGACTCACACAACAGTCTCTGTTTGCGCTTAGTGGTTAATACAACGTAGTCTATATTTCCTCAAGCAGAAACTTCAAGCGTTAAACAGCATCGGAGGGTGGTTGGTCTTGTAGAACTTCCTGCAGGTGGTTCAAATTATCAATTACGACAGAACTTATTAGGCAATAAAATACTACTCAATCGATTTTCAAGGGGCCCACGCTTACAATATCGTGATGATGAAAATTGTTTGGGTTTGAAGGAGTTGTTAGAATTTAATTCATTTTCTTCTAATGCTTGAATCTTTGCCACATGCTATAAATAGAAACAAACATAAGATATAATTACTAACATCCTTGAAAATCCAAAAATAATGCATGCCGAAGTTAGAGAAGAAAATGCAAGGATGAAGTTGCCAACAGAAAAAAAATTGATTCAATAACATAGAAAATGCAGTTTGCCCAAAACGCCACTCCCTCCCTCCCTCCCTCATCATAAGCTTGTCTATAGTTGCAATACATCCTCCAAAGTCTGCAGGAATCCTAAACATAAAATATCAGAAGTTTGAGACGTCAAAATGATTTTGCCATTCTCATCAGAATCCTAACATTATCATCAAAACTGCTGGGAACAGGACAAAATTGTAAAATCATTCTGCGAGGATAAAGACAAGATTTTTCTACTTTCATGTCTATAGTTTGTTGCCTTTTGTAGGTATTGGTCTGTATATTTGTTGGGAACATGACTCAATTGTAAAATTACTGAATTCAAGGACATGCAATAGTTTGGAGGTGTATCGGATTGGAGGGCCTGAGGACTTCTGAAATATCTGGGGCAGTATGTTTAAGGAGGTAATTTCACATATGGCCGTGTCTGTCGCAAAGTTAAAAAACTAAAGTTTTATACATCAAGTATTTATTTGCCTTTTTCTCCTTAAATACCATTTGACTATCTATACAAGTGACTCCACTAGCATGGATTAAACAAGGACAGGAAAAAAATCTTCTTTTTGCTAATTAAAAAATAAAAAACAGGTAAATAGACTTTGCATATTGAAAAATTTGCAAAGAACAGGGAAATAAACTATAGAGCGTAAAATAGACTTTGCATTTATGAAAATAAAGGTCATTGAGACAAGGGGGTGATGATGCCTATAGTTTACAGTTGGACAGAGGGTTTGATTTTTCAGATAAAATCCGAGGGAAACCTTCTTTAGTGTGACTGTTTCTCACCTTTGCAACAACATATAATTATAAAAGAATGTCAATACCAAAAGGCAAAATACATAAGTTACCCTTGAAATATGGATCAAATCCCCACTTTCTGACCACGAAAATCATCTTACACGCTCAACCTTTTCAGAGCGTCTAATACACCTTTTTTTTTCTTGACCAATTTTTCAAAAAATGTTTGAAGTCACCATAAGATCGTGACATGTGTTATTATTCTTTTAAAAAATAAAGATACATAAAATTACAATTATACCCTTTACCATATTCTCCGTTGCATCTCTTTCTCTTCGCCCACGAATCATTTCCTCTTGCCGACAACCCAAAAAAACCAGACCTCTGTCGTCTGATTCAAACAAAAAACTAGAAGCTCCAATCAATTGCTCCTAGCTTCTGATTTTCAAATATTTTCGAGATACAAAATTACAATACTATCATTAAATATTGGAATCTTTTGCAAAAACTCTATAAACGCCAAAAACAATGAAGAGAATATCAGGCCTTCTTAAGCAAACCTACAACCCTATGCAATGCTATATACTGGTAAGTGGGTCATATACTACTTCATAGCAAAAAAATAGGCGACAAACAATACGAAGTTATACGAAGTTAAGGGCTCCTTCATGGCTGCCCCCCAACACGTGAAAAGGAAAAAAGGAAGAGGAGAGAAAAAGGTGCTTCAGCGGAGAAGGTATGGTGAAATTCGACAAGTTAGTGTTGGTTGATTTTAGGATGGTGGAGAGGTTGTGGAGCAACAATGGTGGATGGTGGATGGTGGAGACGTCTAGGTGGGTATGCGGTGGTGGGTTAGTTTAGAAAAAGAAAAGAAAAGAAAAGAATTAATTGTAATTGTTGGATAAATTTTACTAAATCTAAACCGTTTAAATCAAATATCAAATATATGATTTTTTACTATTCAGATGCTTCATGTTGTTTGTAAACACGCGTTAGCCACGTAGACAAGGAGGTGTGTATTAGACACTCTGAAAAGGTTGAGTGAAAAGGTTGAGTGTGTAAGATGATTTTCGTGGTCAGGAAGCATATTTGGTTCACAATTCAGGCGGTAACTTATGTATTTTGCCGGACCAAAAACTGAAACTGTACTGAAGAACAGTATTAAGTCAATCTTGGAGTACATACCAAAAGGCCCAAAACAAAGTTGATGTTGCTCACAATTATAATTTCCCCATTTGAGGACAGAGAAATCAATTACAGAGAGGTATAGAGATAGAATGAGTCCTATGAAGTGACTACTTCAACCGAAATGATTAGCAAGCTTCATAATAGACTAAGAATAACACCGAGATCGACAGTAGTCCATACAAACTATCAACTGCAAAAAACTGTTATCAAACAGAAGAGATAATTCACATTCACGAGGACCAGCTGAAGATAAAACAGAAAAAAGAGTACCAATTCAGGGAGTACATAATTAGAAACTGCATTCTGAATGAAACTACGCTGGCAACTAAGATACAGAATTCAGATTTTCACTCCATAGTTTATGGTTATATGATAGTAGTATAGTCAACTCGATCCTCACTATAAACTTTTTTTGGAAGAAATGATCATCACTAAAAGCTTTTGAAAAGAATTCACACTATATCTAAACTCGTATATTTGAAGAAAGATCAAACATTCTGGAAATAGGACGCAGTTAACGTCACTCTCTTTCTTGCAGCAAGGTAAAAGAGAACGGACCTTGAAGATGATAGGAAAAAGGTCAGTAACCAACATAAATAGCAGCATTCACAATGTAACAATCATCATTTTTATCTCCCATATCTTCCACTTGGACACCGCTGGAGCATATCAATCCACCATCTACGACCTCAATAATCAAGATTCTTCCACTATAAACCACAAAAAAGAAATTTTAGAAAAAGTGAGAAAGAAAAGAACAAAAGTACAAGTGATAAGTTCCAGAGTTGCTCATCTAAAGTTACTAACCCATAAAAATGTGAAATTAGAATAGACAGACACTCGTAAAACAGTCTTTCATTACTTTTCCTGCCTTCACTAGTTCCAGGGAAATAAAACAATCCACTCACTTTCTTTATTACTACTTAATTTTTATTGTGTAAATTTCCAAAGCAATATTCTTGAAAGGATCAATGGAGAAGCTATTACTACAACCAAGTATTCTTGTATCTTGTACTTACTAAGGAAAGACTGACTTGACCTTCTCAAGATCTAATGACTGTTGGAGAGGCCGAGGAACTCCCAGTTTGATCTGCAATTTCATCTGCTCAAACGATACACCGGGTATAGATCCTGGATCGACCACATAAATTGTTATAAAGGGAAAAAGTAAAGCATGCTTACAATCTGAAACTACCTTAAATTCTATATCCTATAATATACTGTGCCTATCAATCAATAGACGAGGGGCCGCATTGAACCAACCAGATAGTTCACTAAGGGAAGGAAGGAGACTTGCAAACTAGAGATAGTTTCAAGCAGAGAGTTTATGAACAATTCCTCTTTGGAAACATTCATTCTTTTCAAGTTTATTGTTTAATACCCAACGTTCCATGCTAATTGATATCTCTTAGCTGCTCCAAAAATTTACAACCCCCTCCCCCCCTCCATCATCAAAACTATTTCTTTCTTTCCAAATAGTGGAGGCCTCCAAAGGTGCTAAATTGTTTTTTCTGCTTCTTCACGCTTTCCTTGTCAACTTCCATCCTGTGAGCACATTACCTATTCAACTTCAAAACGTTTGTATACTATATACCAAAGTGACATACACCCTGTTAGAGATATTTATGATGGCGGTCTAATAATTTTAATTCTGAAAGAAGGAATCGTCAATATGATGAATAGATATAACCTTGACTTAAAACCATTGGTCTATAGAATGTACATTGAATAATCAAGAATTAAAACAACAGAAGGTCACATGTTAAAAGTACAAGGGACAGGTTGGCCGGACAAAAGTTACCTAACAAGCCTAACAATTACAATTTATAAACTACGTAATACTGTAGATGCAAGGTTCTTGTATGTTTGGTAAGTGAATCACCTGGGTTCGAATCTTATTTAGTTGGAATGCCTGTACCTAATAAAGTTGGTCTTTTTCAACTAATTGGTCCCCTCCTATTTCCTTAAATCATCCCCACATGAACAAAATTTTCCTTTTTTGTTGTTTCCTCTCTCTTTCGCCGAGGGTCGATTGGAAACAGCCTCTCTTCCCTATCGGGTAGGGGTAAGGCCTGCGTACATATTACCCTCCCAAGACCCCACCCTGTGGGACTATACTGGGTAGTAGTAGTTGTTGTTGTTTCCTCTCTAATTAACATTCTCCTTGTGTTGACTTCGCGTTCTCCCAAATATTATAATCGAATAAACTATTTAATTTTACCTGGATAGGAACAATCAAATTCCACCTAAATAGTCATGTCATTGTACATGCAAAATGTCACAGCAGAGTTTAAGGGAATCACAAAGATTGTGCTCTGAGCCTTTGAATTCTAGTCTTTAGCAAGTTTATCAAAAAAAACAAATTGACAGAAAGGTTCAATTAAATTTCCACGTAAAACCATTCCAATTTGACTATTTCTTTATTGTCTATATGACTGTATTTCTTCCATCAGTTTGACTAATGACTAATATACTGTCCACAAAAGTGAAGAAAAAAGAAGGGCTTCCATAGCTAAGAAAAATGTCAATCAGAAAATTGCAGAGGCTATACAGGTGCATGATCAAAAGTAAACTCAAGAATTTCAAAAATGGGGAGCTTCAAGTTGTTCATCGCATCACCATGTGATCCTATACCCTGTTGAATCATCACAGATGTTCCCACAACAACTGCGGAGTGACGTCCAAAATCAACAGCACCAATGCAAATGCTGTATTGGAATGGTGTAGCAGAGTCTCTGTCTCCACTTTACCCGTCCGCTCCATCAAGAAACTGTTACTTGTAGACCTTTTTTCCATTTAAAAATTCTTAGAGAAAGTGACAAAAAGCACTAAACGGAGCATTACTATCTAGAGGAAACATTGAGCTAACTATTTTAAGAGAAACTAAACATTCTATTCACCACATATACATACATGTCATTTCACAAATCCCTACGGCCTACACGTCGCTAAACTAAAGAAAGCTCTTTAAACTTCAAGGTACTTTTTCTCAATTCAACACACGATTCATGCTACAACATAATATTAACAATATAATGTATAAACAAACATCTTCTGTAATATGGTGAGCATCAATGAAACAATTTACAATATTCCGTTATAATTCCACAAATGTTCACTAATAATCCTGCCAGCCTATGTATATTAATTTGCAAATGAAGCATAATTAGAAAAAACAAGCCAGAGAAAAGAAGTTTTTACCTCTTCTGAAAGCCGGTATTGAATTGGAAGAAATTGCATCCTTACAGGCCCGCATTGCTGCGGAGGTAACGTCTTGCCTGTTTATTCACTCAGTTAGATTCAATTAAAAAAGATTTCTCCTTGCTCTGTTTTCTCCTATGCCAATTTCAAAAAAACAATATAAAACAAACATCACGCACATTCCCCCAAGGGGTGACCCAGAGGTCGAATAGCTGAAATAATAACCTCAGAATCAAGGTTCAGATTAGTCCAGTCCTATTAAAGATGGGGGCAAATCAAGCAACTCTTAGTAGATAGATGGGATAGGAAGGAAGAACCACCGACAGCTGCTACTTTATGATCGATATACAAGCAGTTGACAGCAGGGAGGAAATTAATTGCCCATCAAAGGGGTGGAGCTAGTTAGACCATTACCAAAAGTTTCCATTCCAATCCTTAAAAAGAGAAATCGAATGGAAAAAGCTCGTGACACAAGACGGGCAGGAACCTTAATCCTCGAGGAAAGAGATAGAAATGGATTACTTGCTTCTCCAAAGGCCCCGACGCATTTAAGAAGCTGAAAGAGAAGCTACTGGGACTGGGCGTGGGCACCTTCCCTGATGCTATTTAGTTATTTGGGTTCAGATTCCAGCAGAGGCCATATCAAGTAATATTTTTCGTATGTACCTAGCTCTTAATTGGCAGAATTACTCACTAGTTGTGTGGGTGGGAGGTAATAGATACTCAATGGATTAGTTATGCAAGCTGACATAAAGACTACTGTTCTAAGGAGGTAGCATATCTTCGTTCGGGACACCATCTTACGAACTAAAAAAAGAAAAGGATTAAAGTTGCATACATTGACAGTCTAATAATTCATTACAAATACCATATTTGTCAATAGAAATGTTGGCTTAAAACTTTAAATGTAATTATCTTTTAGGTAATCTGATTGTGTGAAAAAAAAATATGCATAGAACTACAACTAACAAAAAAGAGTAAAAAGCAGAGAGGGAGAGATACCCATGTTGATCATAGCCGACGCCCATTTCGACAAAGAGAAGAGTCATGGAAGAATTCGGCACAGAATTAATATTTTCCATTGGGTTTTGCTCACTAGCTATAGCTGTATATTCTGACGTCGACGAGGAGGAAGCTATGATTTGGCGATAGATTCGAGGTGTTGAAGTTTGACAAAATTTCATCCCACATCGGTTGGGAAGTGAAGTTGGGGGATTTTCTCCCTATAAAAGAAGGCCTAATGTTTAGGATTTAAACACACCTCTCATTTGCCTTCTTATCTTCTTAAGGCATTTGTATCTTCTCTCTTTAGTATTATTTCACTTGTATTTTGGAGTGGAATAAAATATTGGTTGTGTCCAAGGAGTAGGCAAAATTAGCCGAACCTCGTAAATTCTGGTGTTCCTTTTCTTATTGCTTTATTGTCTCATTTATTATTTGGTGGCTGCCATAATTTTGGTATAGTAGTTGTGACTTATTCACACTATATACATTTGGCTTCCGCAACAATTGGTATGAGAGCCAAGGTACTGTCTAAGTATGCTCTGTGGTTGCAGCATAGTCTGATCTTCCACATCAGAAAAGATTTATCTTGGTAACTGAGTCAAAGTTCTGTCTGAGTATGCTCTGTGGTTGCAGCTTAGTCTGATCTTCCACATCAGAAAGGAAATAATCTTGATTTGTGTCGTCAACTATTAAATAATATTTATGTCAAAGATGGGAGACAATAAACAAGAAGAATCTACATCAAGTGTCAGCAATACGTCATCGTTGGCATCTTCGCTTATGACAAGAATTGTGTCAAATGCGAAATTTGCGGTAGAAATTTTTGACGGGTCCGGACATTTTGGGATGTGGCAAGGCGAGGTTCTAGATGTCCTTTTTCAGCAAGGGCTAGATCTTGCTATTGAAGAAAAGAGACCAGACGGTATTGGAGAAGAAGATTGGAGAATTATCAACCGTGTTGCTTGCGGTACCATTCGATCCTACCTTGCTAGAGAGCAGAAATATCCATACACAAAGGAAACTTCTGCAAGTAAATTATGGAAAGCACTGGAGGATAAATTTTTGAAGAAAAACGGTCAAAATAAATTGTACATGAAGAAGAGACTGTTTCACTTCACCTATGTTCCTGGTACCACGATGAATGAACATATCACCAGTTTCAATAAGTTGGTCACGGATTTGCAAAATATGGATACAACTTATGATGATGGTGACTTGGCCTTGATGTTGTTGGCGTCACTTCCGGACGAGTACGAGCACCTTGAAACTACTCTACTCCATGGAAATGACGAAGTTTCTCTCAGAGAAGTTTGTTCGGCTTTGTACAGCTATGAACAAAGAAAGCGAGAAAAATAGAAGGGCGGAGAAGGAGAAGCTCTGTTCGTGAGGGGTCGTCCTCAAAATCAAACGAGGACAAGGAAAGGAAGATCTATGTCAAGATCTAAACCCAGCAAAGATGAATGTGCCTTTTGTCGAGAAAAGGGGCACTGGAAGAAAGACCGTCCGAAGTTGAATAATAAGGCCAAACATAACAATGGAAAGGCCATTATGGATTCAAATGTAGCTGATTGTGATGATTCGGATTTCTCATTAGTTACAACTGAGCCGTCAACGTCATCGGACATATGGTTGATGGACTCGGCTTGTAGCTATCATATGTGTCCCAACAGGGATTGGTTTGTGGACTTTCAAGAAGGAGAATATGGAGTCGTCCAAACAGCGGATAACAGCCCTCTTACCTCATATGGAATTGGTTCAATACGATTGAGGAACCATGATGGAATGATCAGAACATTAACAAATGTTCGATATGTACCGGGTTTGAAGAAAAATCTCATCTCTGTGGGAGCCCTGGAATCAAAAGGGTTCAAAATTATTGCAGAAAATGGAGTGATGAGAGTATGCTCCGGTGCACTAGTGGTTGAAGGCCAATCGGAAGAACAATAACATGTACCGTTATCTCGATAGTACAGTTATTGGGACAATGATAGTGACGTCCAGTGAAAATAAAGAGGCAGAAGCAACCAGGCTATGTCACATGCGCTTGGGACATGCAGGAAGAAAATCCTTGAAAACTCTATCAGATCAAGGATTGTTGAAAGGGTTAAAGGCTTGCAATTTGGAGTTTTGCGAGCATTGTGTCAAAGGAAAACAGACAAGGGTTAAATTTGGTACAGCAATCCATAATACTAAAGGCATTTTGGATTATGTACACTCTGACGTTTGGGGTCCTTCCAAAACACCTTCATTGGGTGGGAAGCACTATTTTGTGACCTTTGTTGATGATTTTTCCCGAAGAGTATGGGTGTATGCAATGAAGAGCAAAGATGAAGTGCTGGGAATTTTTCTCAAATGGAAGACGATGGTGGAGAATCAAACGGGCGGGAGGATCAAGTGTATTCGCACAGACAATGGAGGTGAATACAAAAATGATCATTTCAATAAGGTCTGTGAAAATGATGGCATCGTCCGACACTTCACTGTCAGACATACACCACAACAGAATGGAGTGGCAGAACGCATGAACCGGACCTTGCTGGAGAAGGTACGGTGTATGTTGTCCAATGCTGGCTTGGGCAAAGAATTTTGGGCTGAGGCAATTACATATGCATGCCACCTCATTAATCGCTTACCATCTGCTGCTATTGATGGTAAGACACCATTTGAAAAATGGTATGGAAAGCCTGTTGTAGATTATGACTCTTTGCACGTATTTGGCTCAACTGCATATTATCATGTGACGGAGTCAAAATTGGATCCAAGGCAAAGAAGGCTATTTTTATGGGGATTACTTCTGGAGTCAAAGGACATCACTTATGGTGTCCTATGACAAAGAAAGTAATATTCAGCAAGGATGTTACCTTCGATGAATCTTCTATGGTAAACAAGGTAACAAATGAAGATACCAAACAAGATGATGGTGCTTCTAAGCAGGTGGAGTTTGAGGGAAAATTTATTTTTCCTACACAAGAAGCAGAGGAGGAAACAAATGAAGATTATCCTCTGGGAGGAGAGCCAGTAGAGGAGATTCCAACTCAGGAACCTCAACAACAACTTGAATCAATAGCAACCAGCAGGCCAAAAAGGAAAGTAACGAAACCTGTTCGTCTCGTAGAGACAGTTGCTTGTGCAACCGCAATTGCAGCTGATGATGTTCCCACCACTTATAAAGACGCAATCCAAAGTTCAGAAGAAGATAAGTGGAGGATTGCCATGAATGATGAATTACAGTCCCTTCATCAGAATCATACATGGAGATTGGCCAATCTCCCGAAGGGAAAGAAAGCAATTGGGTGCAAATGGGTATTTGCAAAGAAGGAAGGGTTTCCTAACCAAGTAGATGTTCGCTACAAAGCAAGATTGGTGGCCAAAGGATATGCTCAAAAGGAGGAATTGATTACAATGAAGTATTTTCTCCAGTTGTAAAACATTCCTCCATTCGAATTATGTTGGCTTTGGTAGCACAATTGGATTTGGAACTAGTTCAGATGGATGTAAAAACTGCGTTTTTACATGGAAACTTGGAGGAGGAAATCTACATGACTCAGCCAGAAGGATTCAAAGTTGTTGGAAAGGAAAATATGGTTTGCAAACTTGAAAAATCGTTGTACGGGTTGAAACAATCTTCTAGACAATGGTACAAGCGATTTGACAAGTTTATGTTGCAGCAAGGGTACAAGAGAAGCAAATACGATCATTGTGTGTATTTGCGCAAGCTTAAAAATGGTTCATTTATATATCTTCTCCTATATGTTGATGATATGTTGATAGCTTCCAAGAATTCGGAAGAAATTGATAAGTTGAAGATTCAACTGAAGAAGGAGTTCGAGATGAAGGATCCGGGTGAGGCGAAGAAAATTCTTGGCATGGAGATAATAAGAGATAGACATTCAAGGAAACTCTGTTTATCTCAGAAAGAATATTTGAAGAGAGTACTACAACGTTTTGGCATAGATGACAAAACTAAGCCGGTAGTACTCCACTTGCTCCCCATTTTAAGCTAAGTACTACTATGTCGCCATTGGATGAAGCTGAACAAGAGTATATGTCAAAGGTACCATACGCAAATGTTGTTGGTAGCTTGATGTATGCAATGGTCTGTACGAGACCTGACATTTCACAAGCTGTTGGAGTTATTAGCAGATATATGCACAATCCAGGAAAGGAGCATTGGCAAGCTGTGAAGTGGATTCTACGGTATATTCATAATACTGTAGATGTCGGGTTAGTTTTTGAGCAGGAAGGCAATCAGTCTGTAGTTGGATATTGTGACTCAGATTTTGCGGGTGATCTCGACAAACGAAGATCAACTACTGGTTATGTGTTTACTTTTGTAAAGGCACCAGTTAGTTGGAAGTCTACTTTGCAGTCAACGATTGCTTTGTCTACAACAGAGGCAGAGTACATGGCTATTACAGAGGCTGTGAAGGAGGCAATTTGGCTTCAAGGATTGCTAAAGGAGCTTGGTGTTGAACAAAAGGGTATCACAATTTTTTGTGATAGTCAAAGTGCTATTCAATTAGCGAAGAACCAAGTTTATCATGCAAGGACGAAGCACATTGATGTTCGGTATCACTTCGTACGAGAAATCATAGAAGAAGGTGGAGTTACGGTGAAGAAAATTCATACTACGGAGAATCCTGTTGATATGGTGACAAAGGTGGTGACTGCGATCAAGTTTCAACATTGTTTGGATTTGATCAACATTGTTGAACACTGAAGATTGAAGATGAAGACACAACCAAAATTTGTTATAGAGAGAAAATTGAAGATGTAGAATTTTTGTCAAGGTGGAGATTTGTTGAAGTTTGACAAAATTTCATCCCACATCGGTTGGGAAGTGAAGTTGGGGGGATTTTCCCCCTATAAAAGAAGGCCTAATGTTTAGGATTTAAACACACCTCTCATTTGCCTTCTTATCTTCTTAAGACATTTGTATCTTCTCTCTTTAGTATTATTTCACTTGTATTTTGGAGTGGAATAAAATATTGGTTGTGTCCGAGGAGTAGGCAAAATTAGCCGAACCTCGTAAATTCTGGTCTTCCTTTTGTTATTGCTTTATTGTCTCATTTATTATTTGGTGGCTGCCATAATTTTGGTATAGTAGTTGTGACTTATTCACACTATATACATTTGGCTTCCGCAACACGAGGTACTAGGAAAAATGATGGATGCTTGAACCCAGGAAATAGAGCTCGGCTATGGCAATTGAGAATTGGTAGAGGGGTATTATGGTTGAAAGAAGGGAGATCTGTAGGAGGGAGAAGCTGGAGATATCTGATTGAGCTAATAGCAGTCATCTTTATCGAAGCAAACTCTTGCTGCGGGATAAACAGCCTTTCCAAGACCTTGCTCCGTTTTTTCTTCAGTATTAAAAAAATATTAATTAAATTAAATTGTGTTATCTCACTTGTTAATACAATATATCAAATTATATAAAAAAAAAACATTGTTATGTATTTTTTTAATTTCAATATCTAGTAATATTAGTAATATTACATTGTAAATATAATTTTTTATTAGTATATTACTTTATTTAATAAGTCGTATGTAAAATCAATTATTTTTATAAATTGCCAAGTGGTATATTGTGAGAATAGACACTTGATTTTATGTGGCGCCTTTTTTATCTCATGTTAATAATATTGTTATATTATCTATAGAAAATTTTTTATTAGCATATTAATTTGCTTATAGCTTGTTTGGATGGTCGTTCTTCATTGTATCGTATTGTATTTTTATCCCAAAATAATATTTGCTTTGATTATTTCATTAAATTTGATTATATTGTATTGTTAAATTCATTATTCCGGAATAATGAAAAGTCTTCCTTTTTTAAACTACCAATTGGTGTGGTCGGATTGTTTCTTACTTTTCTTTTCAATTATACACTAACTTATTACTCCGCAATTATATTTTATTCTTTAGCTTTTTTTGCTTTCTTAACTACAAATCTCCAACATAATACCCAATTTATTTTTTTTTAGAACTTGTACCGCCAATGTTTGTCGTCTTCTATTTTATTTTTTTCTCCTAATTTGCTTTTAACTCAATTCTAATTAGATGTGCTCCTTTGTTTTACCTTCTTTTGTCTCACTCCTTTGTTTTGCTTTCTTAAGGTGTTTTGACTTCTTCTATTTATTTTTTAAATTATTTTTATGCATAGTTTTTTATAAATTTAATATTTAAATAATTTAGGGTATTTTAGTAAACTTATCAGTTAAAATACAATACAATACAGTAAAATCAATCAACAAAATACTATTTAACAATAAAGCAATACAATCTATCCAAAAATTATATTCATAAAACGATACGATACAATACAATACGTTAATAAGTCATATGTAAAACCAATTAGTATTTTATATTGTCAATTCGCCTATTGTGAAAATGTCACTTGATTTAATGTGGATGCTTTTGTCTTTTTTTTTTAATAATATATAGTATACACTCAATAATTTTTAAAAATTGTCGATTGGCATATTGTGAGAAATCCACTTAGCTTAATGTGGATTTTCCCCCTTTAATAATATATAGAATAATTATAGATATAAATTTTTAAATTTCTCTCCTTTTTATATTATACAATATAGATTTTTAATACTAATCTTAAATTATTTTTAGAAGTAAAAAACATGTGTTTAATAAGCCAAATGTAAAATTAGTATTATTTTTTTTTTTAAAAAAAATTGAAATTTCTAGTTCCTATTTATAGGGGTATTGTCTTAAATTACCAAGTGACCTATTGTGAGATTGTCGCTTAGTTTAATGTACAGGTTTTTTTACAAATTCTTTTAAGAATATATAGAAGTAAAAATTTTCCGTTTTTCCTTCGTTTACTTATTTTTTTCCTTGACTTGAATTATAAGAATTTTTCGATTTTCCTTCTCTTACATTTTTTAGGGGTCTATGCTCAAATGTACAGCCCAAACAAATAGTTTTCACCTGTATAACCTTATAATTATTTATATTTGTTTTTTTTAACATATACTTACATTAAATTTTACGAAGCCACATCTTTTTTAATGTTACTTTTTACCTTCTTCCCCAAATTACGGAGCGACCATTAATTTTTCTGCTTCTGCACTTTCCCTCGACACCTCGTGCCCCCACTTCTGCGAACCAATGCTCCGCATTTACTAACCCGTACGAGCGACATCCTATCTGTTTTTGCGGAGACCGCATCCACAAGCCTTCGTTGCACCTGCTCCTCTCTTTCGTATTTACAATCTCGCAAGTGCGGCCAAAAACCTCAAACTTGTGTTGCCTCACAGCCCTAGCTGAACCCGCTTCTGTAATGCCTCCTTCGCTTCTGCGGTCGTTCACATGCGATCAAATTCTTCGCAGATGCGATCGCACCAGACCTGGTGCACTTTAGTAATCCCTCAAGTCCAAACTTCGATTCGTTAACCATTCGAAATTCACTCGAGGCCCGCGACCTCAATCAAAAATGCCAACAAGTCATAAAACTTGATACGAACTTAGTCAAGACCTCAAATCACATCAAACAACATCAAAAATACAAATCGCCCCCAATTCAAGCCTAACGAAACTAGTGAATTTTCAACTTCTACAATCGATGCCCAAATCTATGAAATCAACTTCGATTGACTTCAAATTTTTCACACAACTTATAAAATGACAAAACATACCTATTCCAACTTTCGAAACCAAATCCAAGCCCCGCAACCCCAATGTCAACTCTTGGTCAAACTTCTCAACTTTTCAAAACATTCTCCATTTCAAGACAATATCACCTACGGACCTTCAAATCACTATCTGGACACACGCCGAAGTCTAAAATCACCCTTTGCGGCTGTTGGAACCGTTAAAACTCTATTCTGTAGCCGTTTACACATAAGTCAATATCCAGTCAACTCTTTTAACTCCTACTTCCAACTTTGAAACTAAATGTTCCAATTCATTCTAAAACATCCCCCAGACCCAAACCAACTACTCTGAAAAGGCGGATAACAAAAATTAAGAATAGAATAAGCAGTAAGTAGGAGAATAGGGCTACAATATTTAAAACAATTGGATGGGTCGTTACAGCAACTCAATTGAGCATAACTCCTAAAACCCGGTGATAATGAGTCACAAGCTCTATATGAGTATACTAAATATCTCTATACAATAGTATTTAATAAAATAATAATGAAATAGAACTAGTTAGAGGGTGACTCTGAGGCCTGCGAACGACGACAGGTATACCCTGAAGTCTCCGCTCCAAGCTCGACTCATTGATGCATAGGCTGGTATGAAGTACCTTGATTTGCACAAAATGATATGCAGAAGCGTAGCATAAGTACACCAAAATGGTACCCACTAAGTGTTAAGCCTAATCTCAATAGAGTATTGATGAGGTCGCGTTAAGGCAAACTACTAGAATAAATAAATTGAACAGGTATAGCATAGTCTGATAATGAAAACAAGGGAAATGATACAAGGAAGAGATATATCAAGAATAGCTACACTGAGACTAAGGTAATTAAGGCATCACGGAAGAAACACATAATAAGAATGCTAAGGAAATGATGTAACCAAAACACAAGTGATGTAAATGAAAGGTATCAACAAGAATCAATACTGAGGTACCGCCTCATAGTCTTATTTCACAAATCAAATCACAATCTTTCCTTATATCACCGCGGGAGCCTTACATTTGATTTTGAAAATTATTTTACCGAAATAGCTACCTACAGTTTTTCCACCTTATCACATCGCATGGCTTCAAGTGGTTTCCTTACTAGTAACACACGTATGAAGACCACCTTATCTCACCACATGTGTTTCAATCCCAATCCTTATACCACTGCATGCATATCAAAAATCACATCTCAAGTACCCAATACTACAACCTGCTAAAAAAGTCAACAATAATAGTGTTTCCACAATAAATAGCCCACAACTCAAATACAATAAGTGCATGAGTCTCAACTATAGCAACTGAAAGTGAATAACTCAACAAGAATGGTATTTTAACAAATTTAAAACTTTGCCTCAATGTGAATCACGACCTTTATAACTTCAAGACCATAATTCGACAATAAGATATTCCAAACAATAACAACTTCAAGTCAAGGTACTCGACGATTAAATAATAAATAAGGAATTGAGAGAACAATAACTTCAACTATTCATATTAAGACACTCTCTGCAAAGCAGGGGGAAGGCTGCCTAGAGTATTCCCTTCCCCACACATCCACGAAGTGGGTATTGAACTGGGTCGGCCCTTTTTTTTCTATTCATATTAAGACAATTAGCAAGTAAGAGATAAGACAAGCATTAACAACTTTAAGTGAAGCATGTGAAGATAGACTAAAGATGATGAATATAACATGTTATGGCAACTTAATTAAAGGCATATAAGAATCTACACAACTAAAACCGATCAATTACACTATTTATCTCGTGTACACACTCGTCACTTTGCGTACACAACTTTCACATACCACAATTAACATAAACAACACAAATCCTAAGGGGTAATTCTCTCACACAAATTTAGGCAAGACACTTACCTCAAAACACGCTAACACAATACACTAGTAATCCTTTTCCGCGTTTATCCGACATCGAATGGCTCGAATCTAGCCAAAATAACTTTATTACATAAATACAAACATTAGGAAACTATTTTGAACATTAAAGTTTTAAAATTTAAAGAGAAAAAAATCAACTCAAAAAGTGAACCCCTGGCTTGCATCTCGGAACACGACCAAATTTACAAAATGGGAACACCTATCCGATAACATGTCCAACCATACTAAAAATATTCAAATCCGACCTCAAATCTCCTTTCATATCCCCAATATTCGGTCTATGATGTTTCACAATTTTCCCCAAAAATTCCAATTCAAATAACTAATTAAATGACAAAAATAACGATGGATTCACGTATAATAGCCAAATCTGAGTAAAAACCACTTATCCCGATGATTTTCTTGAAAATCCATCGAACAATTGCCACAAACAAAGCTTTTAAATCAAAATATGAAGAATGAAATTAAACCCTCGAACACACCATTTTCTGCCAAGCGATTTTGCACCTGCGAGTCCACTTCTACGGAATTTTGATCGCACCTGCGGTCCTTCACAAGCCTCTTCCAGTTCCGCTTCTGCGAAAGAAAAGTTGCGCCTGCGGATGCGCAATTGCGCCCAGGTGTCTGCAACCATGACCGAGGCCTAGGATGGCCTTTTCCGCTTCTGTGCTACTTCACTTGCACCAGCGAGTCCGCACCTATGGGCACTACCATTGCAGGTGCAATGACACTATAACAGTTGAGGTTTCAATAAGCAACTAAGTCCAAAAATTAGCCAGATTTCAATCTGATTCACTCCGAAGGCCCCCGAATCCGATATACCAACAAGTTTCAAAACACATAATGGACCTAGTGGTGGCAAAATAGTTTAAAGAAAATAGTTAACCACCCATATTATCCACTAAAAAATGGATTGGATAATGAACTTTTTAAAACGGGTCAAATATGGATAAGAACCATATTATCCATTTAGAAAATGGATAACCAATAGGTCTAACTTTCACATTTATAAAGCCTCAAATTGGGAGTTCCTCAAGTTAGGGAGACAAGAATTCATGGATAATATGGGTAAGCCATTCCATATTATCCGTCGGTTAACCCATTTTTTATTCATATTAAAGATGGATCGGGTCGAATAATTGATCCATTTTTCCATTATCCGTTTTCGACCAGAATCATATCTGACCCAACCCGCCCGTTTGCCACTCCTAAATGTACCTAATGATGTGGTCCAAGTTAGTAGGTCTACTTAGACACTCAAAAATATTATTCCCAAATATCGTTGGTGCACTTTTGAAAAGTTAAAGCATTAAAAAGAGTAACGGGGCCTTACATGAAAGAACAAAACTCTTCTCCCTTTTTTCTATCTCTTCTTATTTACATTTTACTGCATTGCTTTTATTTTACAACATAACAGAATTAATCATTGTATTGTATAAGTCCAAAATTGCGTGAATCATGCTAACTACATTTTATTTTGGGATAAATATTTTGTTGTAATCGTATGATCTGTTGTTAGTTGTATGAGTATCAGACCGTGAAGTACGGGTGTGACTGAGTTTGGCTAAATTGAAGTATTCTGGTATGCTTAGCTTGTTTATGCAGATTTACACACATTTTGCAATATAATTGTTTAATACTATGATTTATCGCTGAAATGACAGATATTATAATATTAACATCGGATATACAATAACATCCATCAGATTGACAATTACCTAATAAAACTACCACTTAAACAATTCAAATAGTCAAGTTCCGCATATATGCTTTCGACTAAGTTGAAATGGTCCTTTATGCCTGTTTCACTATGTGCTTGCAATCACTTTCACAATGTGTTTCCAGATAGTATTATTTTTTTGAGCAAACATGAAATATATTATATTAAAAACTGCTTAATATTTCGTACATAACCTTCATAATTTGTGTCACTAAGGTCACTTTGATTGTCTAGGTTTGCTAGGATATTGCAAGCATCGATCATAAGATAAAGACTTAACAAAACATAGAGTACTTTTTGTTCACTTTCCACAATAGGGTTTAGGTGGTAGTACAAATGTTGTTTTCCCTTTGACTTCGTCATCTAAGATAATGAGCTATCCTATTTCCTTGCATGAATATGTGTTGAAGGGTTACTTACTTTCTGCTGGTGCGTGAACAACCTGCATTCATTAATATTGTCATATATATATATATATATATATATATATATATATATATATATATATATATATATATATATATATATATATATATATATTGAAGTGATTGAAAGACTATTTATAAAGATTTACACTACCGTTATATATAATAAAACTATTTCACATTATGGTGTCGGATCGTGCAATACACGATGTGTATAAACAAGTTAACTAATCAATTACGTAATCAAAATTGTATCACGTAAGCATTTTTAACGTTCAAAATGAGTTTTAGTGAGTTTTTCTTCTGAAAATCAATTATATTGATTAACAATTATATAATCTTTAAAGTAATTTATCTTGCTCGTAAATCTTTTTAACGAGTCTACAATCCTTATTAATTCTTGATCCTCTTTCGGTTTCATGCATGCATGGTTGGGCTGCATCTTCGTAAAGCCTATTATAGAAAAGGGAGTTTTCCAAAAATTGAGGAGTAATTTATGGATGGCCAAACAAAGGGACATAATTGACTGAGTGACTATTTGGTAAAAGATGACTTAATCAATTCACCTTACTACTTCCCAAACTAAACTTCCACCACCCATTTTTCTTTTTTAATTTTTTCTATGCATACTCTCCTTCACTAGCAAATTTTAACACAATCTCTCTAATAATTCGTTATTATTTTATAGGGATAATAAATTACTAGTTTTTTTTATATTGTATATTTTCTTCCATTCTTCTTTCTGAGAGAGAACACAGAAATTTGGTTTCGTCCATCTCTCTCCCTTTCCAAAAAAATATTGTGATTAGACTTTTTTATTCCTTATTTAGTTAACAGGGATTTCTCTAGCTGGTTTATCACATCTCCATATAAACTTTCAAGATTATAGAGACAAAAATAGGTCAGCCACTGTTATAAGATGTTTTGTTTCTTGTTGTCAACATTGTTATTCTTTTCATAATTCCCCTTGTTTTCATCACGTTTTTTGACTTATTGTTATTGTTATTATTATTGTTATTGTGGTTAACTTATACACATGACCTATTTTTGTAGTTTGAAGGCATGAACCGAGTTTGTTCGCCATATTTTGATCCTGATTTCGATAGCCTAGCTGAGAGGATAAATGGTCCAAAGTAAGTAATCAAAATTGATTTTCTCAAAATTTCTGTTTGACAAAAATTCAACAGATTTAACTTAATTCTCCTCGTATATATAGATGCCGAATTACTATTGACAATGAGAGCCTAGAGAATTGTACAGTAGTGAAGGTAACAAATTTTTTATTATTATAAAATTTCTCTTCGAGATGAAGAATAAGTTGTTAATTTAAGGGAAAAATGAAAGCAAAATAATTTTAATTGTAACAAACCATTCGTATTACATGCAGATTGATAGTGTAAATAAGCAAGGTCTATTACTGGAAGTGGTGCAAGTGCTAACAGATATGAATTTTATTATATTGAAAGGCTATATATCTTCAGATGCTGGATGGTTCATGGATGGTATTCGACATAATTAAGATACATTCACATTATTTATGTTATTAATAACAAATTAATATGATCTAACATGTTTCTTTTAAATGCTTGTTTTCAGTCTTTCATGTTAAAGATGAGCTCGGTAACAAAGTTACTGATGAGAGAGTTATCAACTATATTCAGCAGGTTTCTTACCCTTTCCATTCCATTTTAATCGACTCAATTTTCTTACTAGTCAATTCTAAAAAGAATGACACGATGATAATAAAAAACTTCTATAGCCACATAAATGATATGCATAGATGTTATGACATATTAAGGCCATAAATTTTAGAAGTTTCCACATTCTTTATTAATCATTTTGCCAAATTAAACTATAACAATCAAAGAGAGTATATAACCATGAGTATCTTATTTACTGCTATATTTTAACATGTTAGTGATTGGTTATTTATACTTTAGTACTTAGGTTATCAAATTAGAATGACTAAATATAATTATTTATTATTATAGGTCGACTTAATTTTATTGTTAAAATAATTTTGATAGATATAAATGTTATGCTCTCCTATTTAGTAGCGTTGATTTTATCTATTGTGCACTTACAATATAAATAATTTCTACACTATCAAATTAAGGTAACCTATAATAAAAAATAACTCTTCATATTTAGTCGAATATGGCAACTTATAAAATAGAGTATAACCGACGATATTCCCTCCGGTCCAAAATAAGTGATGTTTTGGCTTTTTTCTTGTGTTTCAAAATAAGTGATTTTTTCAAATTTCAAGAATAAATTAATTATTTTTTCCTACATTGTCCTTGAAATAAATAGTGTTGGAACATGTGTTAGGAGTATTTATGTGAGATAGTAAATGTTAATATGATCAATTCCATTGCTAACTGATACTAAAAGATAGATTTCTTAATCTGTGTGAAAACATCCAAAAAAATCACTTATTTTGAACCGGAGGGAGTAACTACTTAAAATTACACTTCGGATCAATGTATACAATTTAAAACTCTTATCCATATCACTGATCGAAACAAACATCCAGGCTATTGGAGCAAATAGGGAGGGAATACACAAATCAAAGTCAGAAAGTAGAAATTTTTTGAAATGTGAATCTCCTCCTGAGCCAAGAGCTATTGAAATGACTGGAAGAGACAGACCAGGTTTATTTTCAGAGATATCAGCTGCCCTAGCTGATCTCCATTGTAACGTTGTGGAAGCACATGCATGGAGCCATAATGCACGTTTAGCTTGCGTTGTTTACATTTCAGAAGAATCTACAGACACCCCTATTGACCACGATCGCTTGGTAGCGATCGAGGATCACCTAACAACTGTGCTCCGAGCAACAACGGCTCGGAGCACCAATGAAGAAAGTGGAAATCAGCAAGAAGTGAAGACTGCTCATGGCCTTAATCCTGAAGGAGAAGGCACAGTGACCGATGTTGAACGTCGATTACATCAACTTATGCTTTCTGTTCGGGACTTTGAAAGCCCTAATTCAAAACCTATAAGTTCTCCAAGAATGGGGTCTCCAAAATGTGAGATTAATGATAAGGAAGAGAAAATGTTGAGTGTGTGCATTGAGAATTGTGATGAGAAAGGATATTCAATAGTTTCAATTCAGTGCAAGGACCGTAGGAGGCTCATGTTTGATACTGTTTGTACTCTTACGGATATGCAATATGTCATTTTCCATGCTTCTGTTGATTCTCGTGGAGGTTGTGCATTTCAGGTACTTCGTCTTTTTCTTTTGCTTGTTTGTTTTTTATTCTTTGGCACCTCATAATCATGGGATCACTCTACTTTTTATACCCTTCCTTTTGAACCTGTTTCCTTTTTGGTATATTCCATAATGGATGACCCATTTTTAAATTTGAAGATAATTTCGGTTAGACATCTAATTTTACTCTTAGTGAGAAGTTTTTATAACCACACAAATATTCTGAACCCCTTTTTTACTTGTTTAGGATCACAAATTCCAAATGTGTTCATTCTTTCTTAAACACTGTGCCCAGTCAAACAGGTTCACATAAATTAAAACTGAGGAAATATTTATCAGGTGTTGTGTTGCTTTAGGGTAGGGGTGGCAAAATGGTTCAAAGAAAACAATTAACCACCCATATTATCCACCAAAAAATAGGTTGGATAATGAACTGTTTAAAAATGGGTCAAATATGGATAAGAACCATATTATCCATTTAGAAAATGGATAACCAATGAGTCTAACTTTTACATTTGTAAAGCCTCAAATTGGGGGTTCCTCAAGTTAGAGAGACTAAGAATCTCTCAAATATGATCATATACAAGAAGACATGAATAATATGGGTAAACCATATTATCCGTCGGTTAACCCATTTTTTATCCGTATTAAATATGGGTCGGATTGGATTATTGATCAGTTTTATTACCCGTTTTCAACCCGAATAATATCCGACCCAACCCGCCCGTTTGCCACTTCTACTTTAGGGGCGATGACATTTTATATGGACAAAACTCTTTTAAATATCACACAAACAAATAGGTCTCCGGATGTGTTTTATTTTTTAAATAAAGCAATGCCCAATACACATTTGATTCCATATTAACCCACAAAACAAATAAATTATGCTATCATTCTAGTCCTTTTGTTTTTCATTATCTCCACATATTTTTCACTCCCTAATACACATATTTTGTTAATTTCTTCATCTTTTTCTATATTTTTTTCTCTTCTCATTGCTAAAAAAATGAAATATGCTGATGAACTTTTTGACGTGATAGGAATATTTCATAAGGCATGTTGATGGGTATGCAATGAGCACAGAGAGTGAGAAAGAAAGAGTAGTAAAATGCTTGGAAGCTGCTATAGAAAGAAGGGCCTGCGAGGTCTGCTTTTTCTTCAATATCATATAGTAATAGTTGGTTTAATTTAACTCATAGTCAGTCCATTTCTTTCTTAGCAACAACGACGACAATAACTCAGTATAATCTCACTTAGTAGAGTTTGGAGAGGGTAGTGTGTACGCAAACCTTACCACTATCCTGGGGTAGAGAGGCAATTTCCAAATAGACCCCCGGCATCCTTCCCTCTAAGAACTTCCCACCTCGCTCTTGGGGAGACTCGAACTCACCCTCATGATTGAAAGTGGAGGTTAACCCCTCTTATCTCATTTCTTTTTGAGCATCATGTTTAATTTTGATTTGGTTATTTGACAGGGAATTCGATTAGAATTATGTGCAACAAATAGAGTAGGATTGCTATCTGATATTACTCGGGTTCTTAGAGAGAATGGCCTAGCTGTTGTTAGAGCAGATGTAGCAACAGAGGGAGTGAAGGCAAGACATACATTCTACATAAGAGACATTTCTGGTAATGATATTGACATGAAGTTTGTCAAGTCCATGAAGACTGAGATGGGCGAAATTGATGTTGCTGTGAATAACGATACAACAACGACGACGACAACAACAACAACGGCCACAGGCTCCATGACACGTGTTAGTTCTTTTCGATCTCTTGGGGATTTAATGAAATCTCAGTTTGAAAAGCTCTCCCACAACTTTGTTGCCATCTAGATTGGTGTCACACTCTAGCCGGTTTAGCAATTAAATTATGTAAATTCCTAGCAGCATTTTGTTGTTTGATAGGTCATATATAGGTAGACATTGTACATATGTAACCTGTAAATTTCTCAGTTGAATCTATTATTGCACATTTCAATTTGACAACCCCAAGGATATTATCTTTGAATAAAAGCTGAAATCTTACTTTACCGACAAAAGAGTGGGAATATTGTTTTGTTTTGACCAAAAAAAGAAGAAGACAACGACTATTTTGCATATCCTATACCACAAAACAGACTTCCAAACAACCAAAACTTATTAACGACGACCAGAAAGGACCCATAAAGGACACTGATCTCTCAAAATACATTTGCCAACAATGCACGGAGATTCAAAACATTAGAAGAATCATGCCTTGAGTATTGGGGTTTTGATGATTACAAATCAATCCAAAACTTTCGGGCAATGAAATCAACCACATAAGTAAGGACGGCTCAATACTATTTGGGGCCTAAAGCCAAACTTCTATAAGAGACCTTTAATTATTTTTTTATTATAAAAAAATGCATATATATTATTTATTTGAAATATGATTTTCTACCTTTTTCAGATGCAAAATAATGAATATTTATTTTATAATTAATTTCTTCTAATAGCTACGTTTCAATTGATAATATAGTTAATTTATTTAATTAATCTCTTGCGTCATGATTGATTAATTTCTTCTAATAGCTACGTTTCAATTGATAATATAGTTAATTTATTTAATTAATCTCTTGCGTCATGATTGATCTTAAGTAAGATTTTATCAATTTTAGTTTAAAAAACTTCTTTCGAATTTCTAGTTTATGATAGAAGACGATCCAACAAAACTGCTACCCTTATTTTATATGCAATATAAGCATTTTAAAAAGAATCAAGTCATTTTATTAAATTGAGTATATCAACCGGAGTTGTAGCATTTCCTCTTTTTGGGATTGTATCACATATTCAACTTTTTCCCCCTTAAATTTTGAATAACCGAATTTATACTTTATATTCGGCATATTTAAAGTTTAATAAATCTATGAAGATAATATGTGCGTACGGGTTAAAAATACATATAAAAAACAAGCGTAGATGAAAACTAATACTAACAGTTGAAATCGAAGAACCAAATTCATTAATTTGATGTGAAAATAAATATTTATTACTTTCAATATACTTCTGGTTACTACTAGAAATTCGGCAAAAATTAACCAAGAAAAGCCGACCAACTTTGGTCGTTCAAAAAAACAACCAAAATATTTAATTTTTAAAATACGGAAAACTATTTTTGAGTCCCGCAAAATTTATTTTTTGGTTTTTGCAATTAAAATAAATAACAATTAATATTAAAAAACCGACCAACTTTGGTCGTTAATAAAATATTTTTAATAAAATCGACTAACTTTGATTGGTTATTTTCATGCAAAAATATAATTAAAGAGTATAAATAAAAAATAAGACAATCATAAAATAAAATGCAACAATGGTCTAGTGGTAGAATAGTATTCTGTCACAGTACACACTCCGGTTCGATTCCCAGACGATGAATCTCTTGATTACATAATTAAAATACCGACCAACTTTGATCGTTTTTTTTTTGCAATATTTTTTTTTTTGAGTTTAATTGACCGACCAACTTGGTCCATAATTTCCGACCAACTTTGATCGGTATTTTAAAACGACCATCAAAATACCATTCAAGCATATATGGTCGCGTTTTGGTCGGTAATTGGCCATAACCGATCAAAGTTGGTCGGTTTTTTTTTTTGGTTGGTGATTACCAAATTTCTAGTAGTGAGTAGGCTTTAGCTTGATTGACGAAAAATATGAAACAATATGATCTCTCGGAGGCACAAAGAAAAAATATAATAGTAATAACGTTTAGTGAGAATAGAAAGATTAAAAAAGAAAATTGAATATTGTACCAACTAAGAAAGGAAGTGGCCAAGGTTTACATAATATTTAATGAGAAAAAGATTACAGATAAAAGAATAATCACTTGATTCCTTGCATAAATTTTGCATTTATACGTTAGGAGCTCATTTTTAAGAAACAAAAATATCTTTTTTTATTGTTTTATTTTTTACCAAAATATGTAATAAGAGTAAAAATACCTAACTAAAAAAATTATAGGATAAAAAATGGCCCCCTAAAATTGGGGTTTAAAGCTAGGCTTTAGAGGCTTTACCCAAAAGTTGGCGCTGCACACAAGTCATAAAATCACAAATACATAAAGCTATACAAAAAAGAATATCGGATCGTTACATAACTATCTTCATATTTTAGGCGATAGTTCCGCCCACTAGAACAAACAACTAGGGGTGTTCAAAACCAGAACCG
This sequence comes from Nicotiana noctiflora, assembly GCA_032618575.1. Classification (NCBI taxonomy): domain Eukaryota; kingdom Viridiplantae; phylum Streptophyta; class Magnoliopsida; order Solanales; family Solanaceae; genus Nicotiana; species Nicotiana noctiflora. The sequence goes on along the minus strand of JASVEL010011688.1, from coordinate 136,031 downwards.
AAATCGAAATGGAACCGGAACCGGAACCGGAACCGAAACCGAAACTTAATGGCTTATTGGTATCGGTTTAACGGTTTAACGGTCGGGGAACATATTGAATTTTTTTATATTAACGGCTAATCGGTTTGGGGGCGGATTATTGAATTAAATAATCAAAAACCCTTCTTCCTCCAGTACTCTATCAAAGTGAATCAGAATAAAAGAAAGCCAAATAAAAGGAGTCATTTAACTGTGACAAAAGACAGAATTTGCTGTTTGAAACAAGATAATGACACCAGTTACACGAGTGCTTCATCAACTTTGCATAGGTTTTAAGGCATCCTAGATTTCTAAGCATAAACATAAATAAGATTCTAGACAGATGATTTATCCATCACGGTATCTCTTCTGCTTCGTCCTTCTTAGTACGTCGACCACCTATTTAAACATGCAGAGACTAAATTTTATTTTATTTCGATTGAATTAGACCGATAAACCGCCCGATAACCGCTCGATAAGAGCTAAATCGATATCAATCCATTCTTATCGGGTGGCTAGCGGATTAATATATTTAAAAGCTAATAACCAATAAGACAAATCATTAAGAGTAAATGACCATCCAATCTGCCCGATAAGCAGCCCTACAAACAACACAAAGGTTGTTTTGGTTTTACCCAATTATTTTCGCTCAATTTGTCATCTAATTCTTGAAAAAACTTTCGGCCATCAGAATTGTCCTCTGATCGTGGGTGTAATACATTCCATCAAGTGAATGTTTTAGTGAATTAAGAACTTTTATAAGTTCTGCATGATTTCTATCCATATCCTCGCATAATTTCTGTTGTGATTGCTCCATTACAGCTCGCATATCTAATTCTTGGGCTCTCAAATTCTCGTACTACTTTTGTAAACCAATTATTGGATTGATCGATTGAACCAAATGTATATAGTGTGAATGAGTCACAACTACTATACCAAAAATTATGGCAGCCACCAAATAATAAATAAGACAATAAAGCAACTAAAAGGAACACCAGAATTTACGAGTTTCGGCTAATTTTGCCTACTCCTCGGACACAACCAATATTTTATTCCACTCCAAAATATAAGTGAAATAATACTAAAGAGAGAAGATACAAATGCCTTAAGAAGATAAGAAGGCAAATGAGAGGTGTGTTTAAATCCTAAACATTAGGCCTTCTTTTATAGGGGGAAAACCCCCCAAATCAAATCTCCCTCCCAACCGACGGTGGACTAAATTTCTTTGCCAAATTCAACATAACATGAACATCAACAGTTTTTCTCGAACCCATCGTAACCTCGCTCTCATACCATATTATTAGTAGTGAGGTACAGAGAAGAAATAGAGACGAGGTAGAGGAAAACAATGAGAGGAAAGACTATGTAGACTATAAAAGACTATATATATATATATATATATATATATATATCACATATTTATAGTTTCTTCAATTTTTGCGTAATTTTACCTATTTGTAAATATTTATTTTACTTATATTATTTTATAAAATATTAAAACTAAATACCCATGGGGCTTATGCCCCGTGTCTCGGGGCTTACGCTTCGCTGAGGTATATGTAAAACGCATCGTCTCATGCCCATGCCTTTTTAAAAGAATTTTTGACCTTACCATTTCGGGACATTTGCATCTATACCCATTTTTTGGGTCACATTTTAATTTATGTCCGCTTTGCAAAAAAATTGCAAGCGTACCCACTTTTTTGCGTAACTTCAGCATACGAGACTGAAGTAGCAAATGCAATCACGCAAAACTTTAGCATTCTGTAGACGGAACAGAAGTAGCAAGTATGCTGAGCCAAGTGTGTTGAAGTTTTTGTTTGTAATTGACGAACTTAAGCATAGTAGCTGAGTTTTGTTCTCTATTTGCTGAAGTTTTTGTTTATGTAACTCGCAAACTTCAGCTTTGGAGCTGAAGTTTTTGTTTTTTAACTAGCGAACTTCAGCTCTAGAGTTGAAGTTTTTGTTTTGTAACTGGCGCACTTGAAAATTTTGTTTTTATAACCGGCAAACTTCAGTTATAGAGCTGAAGTTTTTGTTTTGTAATTGGCGAAGTTTTTGCTATTTATAATTATGAATCTACAATAATGTTCAAAGCGGGAATCACATCGTATGGCAATCCACGACGATTTTCAAATTGTGAACTCACATCATATAGCAATCTAAGTCCCTGTGAAATCAAACAGCTAGTATTCTTGCCAAATTGCTTGTCGCGTTTGAAATTTTAGTACTTATAATTAAAAGAAATTCTGAGTAATAGCAAGAAATATTTATTTAAAAGAGATAGCTGAAGAATAAACTTCGTCAAGAATATCTCCACAGCCCATGTCAATTACTAGAACATTTTCACAATCAACAACTTCAGAAAGGAGTGGCCTATCGGATTAAGGGCAAATATAACTTTGAGGAGGAGAAGGAAGAGGAGAAAGAGGGCTGAAGTTGTTTAAAAATTAGGTATAAGTTAAAACTTTTTTTTAAAAAAATATAGGTTAAATGAGGGCGACCAAATAGGACGCCCCTTCAAATTTTACCACGATTTCGTCCCCTTGGACTTTAATATAAAATACGCTTTATTAATTTACTTTTTTCCGTTAATGACCATAACTTTCCCTCTCATCAGATAAGGGCCTGCCTAAGCAAGCTTCACCGAGTACCCCTTTTTTAGTTCAACAATCAGTTGTCAGTAGGCTGTTATACTCATTTTGCTTTAGGGTTTTAATGTCCCCGCTAAGGTTTTTCCAGGTATCACGATACTACGAAAGGTACCGGCTTCGATATTATTTAGGAAAACTTTACGGTATAGTCAGTTTTCAGACGAGTTAATAAAAAATAGCTAACATTTATCAAGTCAATGAAAAATAGTCATCATTTTGCTGCAATAGAGACCAGTCCAGCATAATATACTGGAGTTCGGTGCACTTTGTGTATGAACTCCAACATATTATGCTGGACCAGTATACTTTGCTGGCTCCAGTATAATATACTGGAGTTTGGAGCACCAGTCTCCAGTATATTATACTGGACCATTATACTTGCTTGAACTCCAGAATATTTTACTGGAGTTCTAGTGTATTTATGCTGGAACTCCATTATACTATGCTGGACATCCAGTATACTATCCTGGAACTCCAGTATAATATGCTGGAGTTCTAGTATACTTACGCTGGAACTCCAACATAATATACTGGAGTATTTTCCGGATTTTGAACAGTATTTTCGCTCAGATTTATCTTTACATAAAAAGTGGCTAAATTTTTGTTACTTTTAAAATTGGGCTATTTTTGAACGATCAATTATAAATCTGACTATTTTTAAAAGTATCCCTACTATTTATCATGGTCTAAGCCCAACCGCCAAGGTATTGTCTGGTTTTGGCCCAACCTCTCTGGCCCACCTCAAACCTTTTGTGTTGCACAATTTTGTTTCCTTGAGCATTAATCTCAAGGGAAATTATTAGCTATGTCTATTTATAGGTAGCTTATTACAAAAATTGGTCAATTGACAAAATATTACTAATATTAGCAAAATTAGCCAATTAGTTATTTGTAGCAAAAAATATCAATTTTTTGCTTTGTTTTGAGTGAGTGTTATTGGAATAGATTGGGAATAACTTAAGGAGCTTGAATCTCAGTTTTGGGATGATTTGGTAAAGTTTTGAGGTGATTTGAATTGAAAATTCGGTAAACACTAAACATGAAAAAAAATATATATGTATCACACTGTGTATCTATTTGTATCTATTCTGTATCACATGTATATCGATGTATACCTGTGTGTGAGATACATGCGTGATACATGTGTCCGAGAAGACTTTTTTGAACTCGATTTGATTACAAATTTTGATAAAAAGCCAGCTCAAATCACCTCCAATCTTCCTCAAATTTTTTGTATTGACTTATCTATATATTTTCAATGAATTTCAACTATACCCATTGAAAAAGTTCTTTTTTTGTTTAGATTTTTGGAATATTGTATATATTTTTTGTATTTCACCACCTTAGTTACTACCTCATCGATAAAATTTTCTTTCCGTCTTGTATCTAGTATTGCTAATCACGCTTAAAAATAAGGAAGGTGATTTTTGCATGTGATTAAAGAATCTTATTATTTGATTTTTCATTTTTTGTTGGCTAGTTTTAGTAAGTCTATGATTAATGGCTAGAGGTTGGTAAGTTGAGATTTATTTGGGATATTTGTGTAAGATTCTGTTCTCGAAGGCATCTCAATGGTTAAATCCTGAAATCTCCCTTTATTATCCCCTAACTTTTTTCCTCCCATTTCGTGGAGAGATTTGCTTAGGGAAAACTTCACATCAATTCCTTTTTAAATTCAACTATTAGTAGCCGTGAGTTATTATGAAAATATTATCTCAAACACTTACACAGGCACACAACTTATTTCCTAAATTATTTTCTATGTATTTGTAACTAAACCAAAACCAAATTCAAATGCTATCCAATAATTAAAAGAGAAAACTTAAACTAATTACCACCCATCCGAACTGATCCATGGCTGAATCCAAAGATAAGAAAGAGAGAGAAAGAAGTGTTGCTTGAAATCCAAATTAGTTATCTATGAACAACTACAGTTTGAAAAAAAAAAAAGGAGTTAACTGCATAAACTAGAAAAGTAACGTGGGCTCATTAAATAAAGATCCAATTAACTCGGGGAAGAGCAGTGAGAATTTCCAAGCAAATGTTGATTCTATAATTTAGTACGGAACTGCACGGCATCAAGCCAAAAATTTAGTCTTCTTAAATTTGGAAGTTAATTAAACTGGCCAAACATCAAACACATGCCATAACGTGTGCGTGCAATCTTTTCACAACATTGTACCCTTAGATCTATCATTGCACAATTGCACATGCAGTTTGATACTTAGAAAATACATAATGATTATTATGCCCACATGATCATCGGATTGATGTGCATAAAATTCTCCATTATATTGTTCTCCACTACCTCAAAAATCCCTTTATAGCAGTGTATAAGGGTGAAACCGGGGTAACATATATCCTGATTTCTCGGTGGGTCAAACGAAGCCAGGATGTAACTGCAGGGGATCGGATTCGAAGCTGGAGACCTCTGAGGCCGAAACGGAGTTCCCGAAAAGACAACACTTCCCCGAATCCGGAATGAGCTCAAAGACCTCGGAAAACATGACAATAGTTGCACACAACTAACAGAGGGTTGCGATATTCGCACACCACCGGATATCACAATGCAGATCTCGGCCTACATCGACAGTGGATAAGTGATTAACGAAAAAGAAGATTTTTACCTTTTTTTTAAAATTGTACTAGATGTGAAACTCTCCTACTATATAAATGGGGTAGTTTTTTATTCAAAGGGTACATCAACATGCATATCAAGGCAATACAAATTTATTTATGCTTTTTAGTTATTGAAAGGTTCCTATTTTAATTGTTGCTCTTCATACACGTTTGGTTTCGAATCGAGAGCAGAACATATGTTAAGCATAGATTAGAGCCTTGACTCAACGTCATAACTAATTTGATTATTTATTTTATTTGTAATTCGCTTATCTATCATTCTTAATAATTTGTGTTTGAATCAATTCACATATCTTTAAAACTATATATAAATTCAATTGTTATCCATTTAAAGGGTAAACAAGCAGAATAAACCTAATTTCAGAAAAGTTATCAATTCTTTTTACAGAAAGGTATTAATAATAAACACGAGAACTTCAATTTCTTTTAATAAATTATATGAGAGTAAAACTGCAACTCGCAAAGACAAATAAAATATTCTTTTCATTTTTATGATAGCGATAAATGAAGTTTCAACATTGTAACTTGAGTTATTAGCGTTTACCTTGAAAATGGTATTGACAATTATATTTTATTTTGTGGTTTTAAGAATATGCAATTTATTTTAGTGCCAGTTATTAGGTAATAGATGATAATTTTAAGTAAAGAGAACAGGATATGCAAATCAAAGCTATCACGAAACTGAGCCTCGAGTTGGCTGGAACAAGGGCTTCGAGGTAGTTAGGGCAGTTAGCGATGAACAATTGATGAAGAAACAATGATAATGAAGGCCTCAAAGACAACCTTTTGCAGTTAATAATGGATAATAAATGAAGAACAATAAATGAACATTGAATGAACAACGAAAGAATAAGCAATAAATACGTAGAATAATTATTTTAGCAAAGAGAGCAGAGAATGTTGTCTTGTATTCAATATATCACATCTTACAAAATGCCAATGGTCCCCTTTATATAGGAGGAGAGAATCCCCACATGGTACTTTTCTAATAAATAACGAGGGAATGCTACTGGTACAATTGTATAATGGCTAAGCAAGGACATGTACTATTTCTCGTAGTCTCTGGCAGTTCTAATCACGTGCCCTTAGGAGCTTCTCTCTTTTTCATGACGGTCGTTTCATGCTGCCATGAGGTACGCTATGATGAGTCCTCGATATACCCTCTCAAGGCGAGTGCTTCAAGCCTTAGACTGCGCTTCGAACCCATCGAGGCTGGGCTTGAAAACACCATAGAGGCATTATAATCAGCCTTATCTGATTTTAACCATATACAGATAGAGGCTGCATTTTTTGGAATAAAATAATGAGAAACAATTTGAATTCTTGAACTCTTCAATGCCTCCAACATTATGTCAATTACGTCACGCGAGCGGTTGATGTGACAAATAGGGATGTTCAAAAGCCATGTTCGACCGGCTCTTGAAAAGCCTCAAACTTATTACGATGGTTGGCCGTCTTTTGGATTTCCCCAATGCGCACTACTGGCCCCTATAAATACTCCAATCCTTTGCTCTTTACTCTTCATTACATCTCCGAACTTTTAACATCCCTCCTTACTTCTTTCCTACGCTCGTTCCTCATCCAATTTTTCTCTTTTCCTATGAAATCTTTTAATATAAATGGGGAAGACCTCTACAGCCGTTTCCCAAGGTGATAAAGCTTCTTCGCCTTCACGCTCGACGAAGGGCAAGGATATAGTGTCTCCTCGTCTTGAGGAATGCATCCCCGGACCCTGTGAGACATCCTTAGATGTCACGGTTGATAATATTTCTTTGAAATTGAGGCGGTGCGAACCCATGTCCCGATATATTAGCCTAGTAACCGACACTGGGAAGGTGAAAGATAACTGCCACTTGGGAGAGGCGGTGCAAGTGGAGGTTCCTTCTCGGGAGGAAGATATAACGATACACAAACCCGATTTCCTTAGTTTATACATGTATGTTTTTTTCCTAGGTCCGGTAGAACCATCCTCGCCATCGATAGACCCCATAATACTTTATTTTTACGGACAATATCGGGTGACGTTTGGCCAAATTCGTCCATCATTCTGGCATATTGTTTACCTGATTAGGCACTTTGCAAACATGGTCGAGGGGATGCCTTTTACCCTTGACCATCTGATTAGGATGTACAGCCCCCGACTCTATAGAGGCGGTCTGATTAAGCTTTAACATTGGGCCCTGAAGGCTTTTTTTGCATGTACTAACGAAGGGGAGGAAAAGGGCTGGATGAGCCGCTTTATTTGAGTTAAGACCTTAGATCTAATTCCCGTTGAAAGGGTTCCATTCCCCAAGGAGTTGAATATGAATCGTAAGTAAATATATTGATCAAATATATTCTTCTTTCCTTTGGACCATTTTCCCTCTCGAACTAACTTCCTTTGATAATGCAGCTATTGAGTCGTACCTTGGCGTGGTTAAGGATCTTTCGAGCTGGGTTCGCCAGCTTGATTCGACTTGCCCGTATGCTATGCGCGTATGGCACGATCTGGCGAGGGCCCGATGGGAAGCTAAAAATCATGGAAAGGTTTTTCTTCTGTCGTACTTGAGCTCGTTACCAAAGGTACCCCTTGATTGTATATTCTTTTTTCGTACTTTCCTTTTGTGTTTGTGCAGTCCTGGGAGATGCCTCTTTGATGAGGTAAGCCTCTTCCGGGGAGGCGGATAACTCAAAACTTTCTAAGGAGAAGAAGAGAAAGAGAAAATCGCCGAACAAATACTCAAATCTCAAGAAGGTGAAAGATCAAAAGCCTAAGGTTGATTGAGCAGTCCTAACTTCAAAAGTAGCAGAGAGTCTCTGAACTGGGGGTGAAGAGAAAGATGACTCTACTTCGGGTCTTGCTGAGTCGATGGTTGTTAAGCTGAAGGCTTCCAAACCTGAAGTTGCTGATGGTGTCCCACCTCGGGCCGAAGAGGATTTCAAGGGTAGGTCAGACGATGTCCCTGATCGCTTGATGGCTAAAACATTCCCCGAGCTGAAGGACGTTTGGTAGATGAGTTAGGGGACCTAAGCTCCGGGGCTCTCTGAAGGCAAGAGAAGGCCTCGATCGATCCGTCTAAAGTTATTGATGTGGATGTCTCTCCATTGGGTCCGGCATTCTCTCCTAGGGAGATATGGGATGCCCATAATAGAAAGACTTCCAATACAGGGGTGTCCCTCGGGGATAGTGACGTGTTTGAAGGATTTTTCACAGGGGTCGAAGAAAATCCAAAACTTAATGCCTCACTCATTACCGAGGAAGTCGAGAGGCTATACAAATAGGTGATGTTTCTTCGACTACGCTCCGAGCTTCGATCCTCATCTTTCCTAAATTTGTTCTTTCATGCTTTCAGACTGTAGTGCTTTACAATCAGGTCATTGCTAAGTCCCAAGCTGAGTCAACCCACTATGAGGAAGAGTGTAGAAGGCTCTCATTAGAGGCTGATGAGCTCAGAGCTCTTTTAACTAGAAGGGATGAAGAACTTCAAGACCTTCAGGATCATTTGGAGACGGTGTCTCGAGAGTGAACTGATATTGCTGAGCAAGTAGTAGTCTTCATACATTTTTATTTTCGTGCTTATCTGAGTTTGCCACTTAACACCTGTGGGCTGATATTTGCAGCTTGAGAAGAAAGATGTCCTGATGATGGAGAGGCTCGAAGCTAGGGATATTGAGATTCTCTGACTCAAACAGCATGTGGATGAGATATCCTTCGAGATAGATTCCCTTCAAGGGAAGTTAACCTCGATTGAGCATAATCTGCATGATGTGGTGGAAGATAGTAGTAAGTATAAGGATCTTTATGCTGAATTGGTTGTCTCACTATATACAACAAAGTCTGAAGCCAATGCGCTCATATCCTCGTATGGAGAAGAAGCTGCTTCTGCAAATGCTTGAGCCAGGAAGGTATTTGAAGAGGCCGGGCATGAATTGACCCAAGACCTAGAGCATGCCCGATTGAGGTCTTGGAGACAGGCTCTCGAGGATGTACATGCAAGAGTCATCAATTCGTTTATTGAGATCGAGAGGGTCAAGGCCTTAGAAGAAGAATCGGGGGCTTTGCTTTCTTCTAATGATGGTTCAGCCAGTTGTTCGACCAGCGACTCGGAGGATGATAAAGATGAAGGAGAAATCCCCGAGGGGGAGGAGGCCATTGATACTTCGGGGGTCGAGGGCCAATCCATTTGAGGCACAACTTCTAATGGAGCTCAGTCTGGTCAAGTGACCCTGATGGTATATTAGGTTTTTATTTCTTGTTATTTGCATCGGGCTCCCCATAGGAGTGTTGTAGATGTATCTTTGTACCATTATTTATAATAACAAATGAACCCTTTGGTTTCCTTTTATGTAAATTACCACTTGTGTAACGACCCGGCCCGTCGTTACGGGCATTAACACCCCGTTACCTTGCATTTACATACATTATGCTTTTAAATCAGTATTAGAATATATCGGGTGAGTTAGGAGTGATTTGGATTGAAAATGAAACAAATGGCATGTTTGAAGAAAGCTTGAATATGAAAAGTCAACCAAGAGTTGACTATTGAGTTAGAGTGCTCGGAACCGGATTCTGATGATTCGACTAGTTCCGGGGGATCATTTATGACTTAGGAGAACAATCTGAATTGAATTCGGAGGTCCGGTGTAGTTTTAAGCTTGAATTGGCGAATGTTGAATTTTGGCGAAAACCGGATGGTAGGTGAGATTTTGATCCGGGGTCGGAATGGAATTCCGACAATTTCTGTAGCTTCGTTATGTGATTTTGGATATGTCTGCAAATTTTCAGGTCATTCGGACATCGTTTGATCGGGTTTTGGATTGAATGTTAGTTTTGAAAGTTTTCAAGAAACTTAGGCTTGAATTCGTGTGTAAATGGTGATTTTTATGTTTAGGATGGTGTTTTTATGATTGGAACAAGTCCGTATCATGTTTTGGAGTATGTTGGTGGTTTTCGTTGGGGTCCCGGGGGCCTCGGGATGGATTCGGACCATCAACCGGGCATTTAGAACTTGGAAAAATTCTGCAGAAAACTGCAGGTTCTGCCCAGGCCCTTAAGCCTTCGCGTTCGCGTGACCAGTGTCGCGTTCGCGAAGGCCAAGCCTTTTTGTGCATCGCGTTCGCGGGAGGAGGAGTCGCGTTCGCGTAGGTCTGGGGTGTTAAGCATCGCGAACGCGTTGCTTGGGTCGCGTTCGCGTAGAGTCGTGATGTTGTGCTTCGCGTTCGCGGGAGGTCCATCGCGAACGCGTAGAGGAAATCCGAGTGGCTGGGAAGTTTGAACATCGCGAACGCGTGGGGTGCGTCGCGTCCGCGAAGGGTTGCAGGTTTTGAGCATCGCGAACGCGTGGCCAGCGTCGCGTTCGCGAAGGGTAAGGCAAGGCTGTTCATCGCGAACGCGTAGAGGGTCACGCGAACGCGATGAACAATGGTGTCTGGCAGTGAATAAAAATCCAGAAGCAGAGAGTTACGGGTTTACAACCCAAAAACACACATTTGAGCCCTAGAGAAAAGAAAACTCGAGGAAATCACTGAGAAGTCATCGGGTATCGTCGGAGGTAAGATTCTTGACTCAAAAACATCATTTTATGGTAGTATTAACATCAATCTTCATGAAATTGGGTTGAAATCTTGAAGAAATGTGGCCTAAATATTGAAAATGGGATTTTTGGATTTGGAGGGTCATTTGAACTCCGATTTCGATAAATTTTGTATGCACGAACTCGTGGCGAGATAAGGATCGCGTTGGTGCTAATTTCGGAATTTTCCGAGCAGTGGGGCCCGGGGTCGGGTTTTACCAACTTAGTGTAATTTTGCGAATTTCATATAAATTGAAGTGGGTTATGATTCCTTGACCCGTAATTGATATAATGAATTGTTTTGTGACTTAATTGCTTATTGTGGACTGAGTGTGGGATCGGACTGCACGCCGCAGTAGTTGATATGAGGGTCGGGCTGCACGCCGCAGCAGTATTGCGCTTGGGCTGTAGGAGCCCCTCCGGAGTCTGTACACACCCCCAGTGAGCGCCGTCGACGTTAAATTGGATCGGGCTACACGCCGTAGCGGTTATGTGCATTGCATTGCATCTATATTTGTTGAATTACTCTGTGGTAGCTGTATTGTATTCTTGTTGCTAGTTCGTAGGAGATTCGGACTGTAGTGTAGCTTCATATCGTGGTATTTTGTGGATTTCTTACTGTCAGCTACATATATATATTTGTTACTCACTGAGTACTTAGTACTCACCCCTACTCCCTGCACCTTTTGTGTGCAGACTCAGGTACACAGGAGCAGTAGACGGACATCTCCAGCGTTTACATTGTCACATCGAGTCGCTGAGGTAGCTGCCTACGTTCGCAGAGCCTAGCTTCTCCTCTCATTCCAGTTGTTATTGTATATTTTGTATTCGGACTTGAGTACTTCTATATCGTACTCTCTATTTCCTATTGGGTTTTGTTAGAGGCTTCTAGACTTGTGACTCCGGATCTTTGGGAGTGTCAGTACTTTTGTTCAGTATTATTATTATTGGAGTTCTTAAACTCATATATTCTTCTTGGGTTGTCCATTTGTGGACTGGTATTGTGTTATAATTAAAAAGTTTGTTTGGCTGGCCTAGCTTGATTGTTGGGCGCCATCACGACTGGAATTGGGTCGTGACAAGTTGGTATCAGAGCCCTAGGTTATTAGGACTCGCGAGTCATGAGCCGGTTTAGTAGACTTTCGCAGATCGGTACGTAGACGTCCGTATCTATCTTCGAAGGGCTACAGAAACTTTAGGAAAAACCTCTTTTTCTTGAATTCATATCGTGCGATTTGTGTTATCATGAAATTAAATCTTTCCATATTCTATTCTCTCGCAGATGGCGAGAACACGAGCTAACGGACGTGGCGGACGACCACCATTGGCACCCAGAGGCCGTGGTCGTGGTAGAGGTAGGGCAGCAGCACCAGCACCTGCTGACCCACCGGTTGACCAGACTCAGGACCAGATTCCAGCGGCGAACGCTCCGGCAGTTCAGGTTCAGGCACCGGCAGTGCCTATTGTGATACCGGGTCTTCAGGAGACCTTGGCTCAGATATTATCAGTGTGCACAGGCTTGGCACAGGTAGTTGCAGCTACTGCTGCAGTATCTTCTTCACAGGCAGGGGGAGGGAATCAGACCCCCGTGGCTCACACACCCGAGCCAGTTCAGCCAGTTGCGCCCGTTGCACCAGCTCCTGCTTATATGGTTCCAGCTATGCCCGACGATGAGCAGCGTCGTTTGGAGAGATTTGAGAGGCTACAGCCTCCGACATTCAGTGGTGCTGAGGGCGAGGACGCCCAGGGTTTTCTTGACAGATGTCAGCGCATGCTTCGCACCGCGGGTATTCTAGAGTCCAGCGGTGTTTCATTCACCACTTTCCAGTTCACAGGTGCAGCATTTCAGTGGTGGGAGGATTTTGAGAGGCGTAGGCCCGCTGGGGCAGTGCCCCTCACTTGGCAGCAGTTCTCCACGGTATTTTTGGAGAAGTACGTGCCTCAGTCTCAGAGAGAGGAGCTGCGACGTCAGTTCGAGTGGTTGAAGCAGGGAGACATGACGGTTAATCAGTATGAGATGAGATTCACACAGCTGGCCCGTCATGCCATGTGGATGGTTCCTACAGACAAAGAGAGGATTCGGAGATTTATCGATGGCCTTATTTATCCCATCCGCATTTTGATGACCAGGGAGAGAGTTTCGGCAGTTACCTTTGAGGAGGTGGTTGATGCTGTCCGTCACATTGAGACACATCGCCGCAGAGAGCGAGAGGAGAGAGAGGCTAAGAGGCCTCGTGGTACTGCCAGCTACAGTGGTGCTCCGTCTAGGGGCCAACCTCAGCATAGGAGGGGTCGTTCTTTCAGGTCTCATCAGTCTGGACGAGCAGAGTCCAGTGGGGTTTCATCAGATCGTGGTCGTCAGGGCCATCAGGGTTATTAGGGTCAGCAGGGCCGTCAGCAGAGTCAGCCTGCACTGAGTGCTCTTCCAGCTCACAGCTCTGCTCCTGTTTCCTCAGCACAGGGTTCATCTGTAGCGAGGGGTCCTCAGCAGCCCCTTCTTCCATCTTCAGGTCGTTGTTTTGAGTGCGGTGATTTGGGCCATATCAGGAGAGAGTGTCCTCAGTGGCTTCGTAAGAGGTCACAGCGGAGGGATCAGCCTTCGTCTTCTACTCCTGTTTCTTCAGCGCCAGCACAGTCAGCTAGGACTGGTGGCCAGGTATCCAGAGGTCGCCCGAGGGGCGAGGATCGTACTGGTGGAGGCCAGGCTCGTTTCTATGCTCTTCCAGATAGGAAGGATGCTAGTGCTTCAGATGCGGTTATTTCAGGTATTATCTCAGTCTGCCACAGGGATGCTTCTGTCTTATTTGATCCCGGATCCACCTATTCTTATGTCTCTACTTACTTTGCACATCATTTGGGTACGACCCGTGGTATTCTTGCTTTGCCCGTACATGTGTCTACCCCAGTGGGGGATACTGTTGTTGTGGATCAGGTATATCGATCCTGTATTATTACTATTGGGGGTCTGGAGACCCGAGTTGATTTATTACTACTGGGTATGGTAGATTTCGATGTTATCCTAGGCATGGATTGGCTATCTCCTTATCATGCAATTCTGGACTGTCATGCCAAGACAGTCACGTTAGCTATTCCAGGTAATCCGCGGATCGAGTGGCGTGGCTTGACTGATTATGTGTCCGATAGGGTGATTTCTTATATAAAAGCTCAACGAATGATTGGCAATGGTTGTTTGTCTTATTTGGCCTTCATTAGAAATGTTGAGGCCGAGACACCCAGTCTTGATTCGGTCCCCATTGTGAGGGAGTTTCCGGATGTATTTCCAGCAGACCTGCCAGGCATGCCGCCTGACAGAGATATTGACTTTGGTATTGACTTGGTGCCGGGCACTCAGCCCATTTCTATTCCTCCCTATCGCATGGCACCGGCAGAGTTAAAAGAATTGAAGGAACAACTTCAGGAACTCTTAGATAAGGGTTTCATTCGCCCGAGTGTGTTACCTTGGGGTGCACCGGTGTTGTTCGTAAAGAAGAAAGATGGCACAATGAGAATGTGCATTGATTACAGGCAGCTGAACAAGGTAACAGTGAAGAATAAATACCCATTGCCTCGTATCGAGGACCTATTTGATCAGCTCCAGGGAGCTAGTGTATTTTCTAAGATTGATCTTCGATCGGGCTATCATCAGTTGAAGATCAGGGACTCAGATATTATGAAGACAGCGTTCAGGACGCGATATGGGCACTACGAGTTCCTGGTGATGTCTTTCGGGTTGACTAATGCCCCAGCAGCCTTCATGCACTTAATGAATAGTGTATTTCGGCCGTACCTTGATTCTTTTGTGATTGTGTTTATTGATGATATCTTGGTATACTCACGCAGCCAGGGAGGAGCATGCACAGCATTTGAGAGTGGCATTGCAGAGGGTGAGGGAAGAGAAGCTTTATGCAAAATTCTCTAAGTGTGAGTTCGGGCTTGATACTGTGGGTTTTCTGGGACATATAGTGTCCAGTGATGGTATTCGGGTTGATCCACAGAAGGTCGAGGCAGTGCAGAATTGGCCCGGACCTTCCTCAGCTACAGAGATTCGTAGTTTTCTCGGTTTGCCATGTTATTACCGTCGGTTTGTTCAGATTTCTCATCTATTGCTTCACCGTTGACTAAGTCGACACAGGAAGAATGCTCCATTTGTGTGGTCCGATGAATGTGAAGAGAGCTTTCAAAAGCTCGAGCGAGGCTTTGACCACAACTCCGGTATTTGTGTTACCATCGGCATCGTGGTCATATACGGTGTATTGTGATGCTTCCGCAGTTGGACTCGGTTGTGTGTTGACGCAGGAGGGTAGAGTTATTGCATATGCTTCTCGTCACCTAAAGCCCCACGAGAAGAACTACCCCGTTCATGATTTGGAGTTTATCTGCTATTGTTCATGCCTTGAAGATTTGGAGGCATTATCTATATGGTGTATCTTGTGATGTATATACAGACCACCGCAGCCCTCAGCATTTGTTTAAGCAAAAAGATCTAAATTTGAGGCAGCGGAGATGGCTTGAATTGCTTAAAGACTATGATATTACTATCTTGTATCATCCCTGGAAAGCCAATGTAGTGGCTGATGCATTGAGCCGGAAGGCTATTAGTATGGGCAGTTTGGCGTATATTCCAGTTGGGGAGAGACCCTAGCAGTTGATGTTCAGGCGTTAGCTAATCAGATGGTAAGGCTGGATATTTCTGAGCCCAGTCGGGGTGATGGCTTGTGTAGTAGCTCGTTCTTCTTTATATGACCGTATTCAAGAGCGCCAGTATGATGATCCACACTTACTTGTCCTTAAGGACAGAGTTCAGCATGATGATGCTAGAGATGTCACTATTGATAGTGAGGGCGTATTGCGGATGCAGGGCCGGATATGTGTGCCCAATGTTGATGGCCTTCGTGAGTTGATATTGGAGGAGGCCCACAGCTTCGCGGTATTCTATTCATCCAGGAGCCGCGAAGATGTATCAGGATTTGAAGCAGCATTACTGGTGGAGAAAGATGAAGAAAGATATTGTGAGCCATGCGGCTCGGTGTCTAAACTGTCAGCAGGTCAAGTATGAGCATCAGAGACCTGGTGGTGTATTCCAGCGTATTGATATTCCGGAGTGGAAGTGGGAAAGAATAACTATGGACTTTGTTAGTGGACTCCCTCGGACGGCGAGGAAGTTTGATTCAGTTTGGGTGGTGGTGGATAGGTTGACCAAGTCAGCTCACTTCATCCCAGTGTGTACTACCTATACCTCGGAGCGGTTGGCAGAGATATTCATCCGTGAGATAGTGAGATTGCATGGAGTTCCTATTTCCATTATATCGGACAGAGGTACCCAGTTCACATCTCAATTCTGGAGGACATTTCAGCGAGAGTTGGGTTCACAGGTAGAGCTGAGCACAGCATTTCATCCACAGACGGATGGGCAGTCTGAGCGTACTATTCAGATATTGGAGGACATGTTGCGTGCTTGTGTCATTGATTTTGGTGGTTCATGGGCTGATTATTTGCCTTTGGCGGAGTTTGCTTACAATAATAGCTATCAGTCCAGCATTCAGATGGCACCGTATGAAGCTTTATATGGGAGACGGTGTAGGTCTCCGGTCGGTTGGTTCGAGCCCGGCGAGGCTAGGTTGTTAGGGACAGAGTTAGTCCAAGATGCCTTAGATAAGGTGAAGGTGATTCAGGAGAGACTTCGCACAGCTCAGTCGCGTCAGAAGAGTTATGCGGACCGGAAGGTCCGAGATGTGTCTTATTTAGTAGGTGAGAAGGTGTTGCTGAAGGTTTCGCCTATGAAGGGTGTTATGAGGTTTGGAAAGAAAGGGAAGTCGAGCCCAAGGTTTATTGGACCTTTTGAGGTGCTTAGGAAAGTTGGGGAGGTGGCTTATATGCTTGCTTTGCCACCCAGTTTGTCGGGAGTTCACCCGGTGTTCCATGTATCTATGCTCCGGAAGTATGTCGGAGACCCGTCTCATGTGTTAGACTTCAACACGATACAGCTAGATGAGGATTTGACTTATGATGTGGAACCAGTAGCCATTTTGGGTCGACAGGTTCGTAAGCTGAGATCCAAGGATATAGCTTCAGTGAAAGTGCAGTGGAGAGGTCGTCCCGTGGAAGAAGCAACTTGGGAGACCGAGCAGGAAATGCAGAGCAGATATCCACACTTGTTTGATGCTCCAGGTATGTTTTTTAACCCGCTCGCGGACGAGCGTTTGTTTAAGTTGGGGAGAATGTAACGACCCGGCCCGTCGTTACGGGAATTACCACCCCGTTACCTTGCATTTACATATATTATGCTTTTAAATCAGTATTAGAATATATCGGGTGAGTTAGGAGTGATTTGGATTGAAAATGAAACAAATGGCATGTTTGAAGAAAGCTTGAATATGAAAAGTCAACCAAGAGTTGACTATTGAGTTAGAGTGCTCGGAACCGGATTCGGATGATTCGACTAGTTCCGGGGGATCATTTATGACTTAGGAGAACAATCGGAATTGAATTCGGAGGTCCGGTGTAGTTTTAAGCTTGAATTGGCGAATGTTGAATTTTGGCGAAAACCGGATGGTAGGTGAGATTTTGATCCGGGGGTCGGAATGGAATTCCGACAATTTCTGTAGCTTCGTTATGTGATTTTGGATATGTCTGCAAATTTTCAGGTCATTCGGACATCGTTTGATCGGGTTTTGGATTGAATGTTAGTTTTGAAAGTTTTGAAGAAACTTAGGCTTGAATCCGTGGTTAATTGGTGATTTTGATGTTTAGTATGGTGTTTTTATGATTGGAACAAGTCCGTATCATGTTTTGGAGTATGTTGGTGGTTTTCGTTGGGGTCCCGGGGGCCTCGGGATGGCTTCGGACCATCAACCGGGAAATTAGAACTTGGAAAAACTCTGCAGAAAACTGCAGGTTCTGCCCAGGTCCTTAAGCCTTCGCGTTCGCGTGACTGGTGTCGCGTTCGCGAAGGCCAAGGCTTTTTATGCATCGCGTTCGCGGGTGAAGGAGTCGCGTTCGCGTAGGTCTGGGGTGTTAAGCATCGCGAACGCGTTGCTTGGGTCGCGTTCGCGTAGAGTCGTGATGTTGTGCTTCGCGTTCGCGGGAGGTCCATCGCGAACGCGTAGAGGAAATCCGAGTGGCTGGGAAGTTTGAACATCGCGAACGCGTGGGGTGCGTCGCGTCCGCGAAGGGTTGCAGGTTTTGAGCATCGCGAACGCGTGGCCAGCGTCGCGTTCGCGAAGGGTAAGGCAAGGCTGTTCATCGCGAACGCGTAGAGGGTCACGCGAACGCGATGAACAATGGTATCTGGCAGTGAATAAAAATCCAGAAGCAGAGAGTTACGGGTTTACAACCCAAAAACACACATTTGAGCCCTAGAGAGAAGAAAACTCGAGGAAATCACTGAGAAGTCATCGGGTATCGTCGGAGGTAAGATTCTTGACTCAAAAACATCATTTTATGGTAGTATTAACATCAATCTTCATGAAATTGGGTTGAAATCTTGAAGAAATGTGGCCTAAATATTGAAAATGGGATTTTTGGATTTGGAGGGTCATTTGAACTCCGATTTCGATAAATTTTGTATGCACGGACTCGTGGCGAGATAAGGATCGCGTTGGTGCTAATTTCGGAATTTTCCGAGCAGTGGGGCCCGGGGTCGGGTTTTACCAACTTAGTGTAATTTTGCGAATTTCATATAAATTGAAGTGGGTTATGATTCCTTGACCCGTAATTGATATAATTATTGTTATTTGACTAGATTCTACACACGAGGCAACGCAATTCAAAGGAAAAGGCATCGCGGACGATTCTACGACCGGCTAAAGGTGAGTAGTTTGTGTATATTGTAGCCTGAGGGTTCGAAACCCCGGCTTAGCACATTGTGACGCTAATAGGGCGTGGCTCGCACACCGTGGCAGGTGCGGGATTGATTGTGATTGGGGATTGAGACTTGGTCCATCCCGGAAAGTGAATAACATGTTGTTAGTGTTGGAAATACACCGTATTTGCTATATTTGTGGGCTGTAAGCCTTGTTTGGGGCCTTGTGCCGATCTGTAGCGTCCTTAGAGGACAATATTTATGTGATAGCTATAATTGCTTAAATCACCGATCTCAGTCCTGGAATTTGTAATCACGCTTTTGAAATGCTAAGTCACCGGCTTTTGCAAAATTAATAAAGTTAAAGTATTTTTCATAAATTATGAATTTAGAACTGGAAATAAGGAAAAATGAATTGTTTTGTGACTTAATTGCTTATTGTGGACTGAGTGTGGGATCGGACTGCACGCCGCAGTAGTTGATATGAGGGTCGGGCTGCACGCCGCAGCAGTATTGCGCTTGGGCTGCAGGAGCCCCTCCGGAGTCTGTACACACCCCCAGTGAGCGCCGTCGACGTTAAATTGGATCGGGCTACACGCCGTAGCGGTTATGTGCATTGCATTGCATTTGTATTTGTTGAATTACTCTGTGGTAGCTGTATTGTATTATTGTTGCTAGTTCGTAGGAGATTCGGACTGTAGTGTAGCATCATATTGTGGTATTTTGTGGATTTCTTACCGTCACCTACATATATATATTTGTTACTCGCTGAGTACTTAGTACTCACCCCTACTCCCTGCACCTTTTGTGTGCAGACTCAGGTACTCAGGAGCAGTAGACGGACATCTCCAGCGTTTACATTGTCACATCGAGTTGCTGAGGTAGCTGCCTACGTTCGCAGAGCCTAGCTTCTCCTCTCATTCCAGTTGTTATTGTATATTTTGTATTCAGACTCGAGTACTTCTATATCGTACTCTCTATTTCCTATTGGGTTTTGTTAGAGGCTCTAGACTTGTGACTCCGGATCTTTGGGAGTGTCAGTACTTTTGTTCAGTATTATTATTATTGGAGTTCTTAAACTCATATATTCTTCTTGGGTTGTCCATTTGTGGACTGGTATTGTGTTATAATTAAAAAGTTTGTTTGGCTGGCCTAGCTTGATTGTTGGGCGCCATCACGACTGGAATTGGGTCGTGACAACTTGCTTGTGTCTTTGTTTATGTTTTGAGTTTTGATGCCTGCTGATAATTAGTCAGATATGTTCTTTTAGCTCAAAGGGCCCTCAATTTTTTTGGGTATGTGGGCGGCTTCCCGCTTTTCAACTAGTCGATATATTTATTCCTCCAATCCTATGTTAGACATGTTGAGTTGATCTCGATGTGGCCTTCTTCAATAACCGACTTAGATAACTGTGCAATAGCCCCTAGGAGTATGTCATCTTCTTCGCCGGACGATCCCAGGTTCACGAGTGCATCAGCCTCATTGTTCTAATATCGAGGAATGTGGACCAGAGTCAATTATTTGAAACGTGCAATATGACCTGAAGTTTGTCTAATTATCTTTGCATTCTATCGTCTCGAACCTCGAAGCTCCCGTTTACTTGGTTGACTACCAAAAGGGAGTCGCATTTTGCTTTGATGACTTCCACTCCTAGGCTCCTGGCCACCTCAAGACCTACAATCATATCCTCATACTCAGCCTCGTTGTTAGTAAATTTTGGCATATTTATAGATTTCCTAATCATACCACTGGTAGGCGTTTTCAGAACGATACTGAGCCCGACCTTTTCACGTTCGAGGCACCATCGGCGAATATGGTCTATACCCTCGATGACATGCCCGTTTCAAGCAAGAATTTTTTCTCTACTTCAAGCACAAGGGCAGGCGTGAAAAGCATCATGAAGTCCACCAAAATTTGGGACTTGATAGCCATCTGGGGTTGGCACATATATCATACCCTCCGAGGTCGATGGCCCATTTGGCCAATCTGCTTGATAATTCAGGTTTCTGCAAGATGTTTCGAAGAGGTTATGTTGGTAAAACACATATATATGATGTCATTGAAAATATGGTTTTAATTTTCGAGATGCACTTATTAATGCAAGAGCCAATTCTTCCAAGTGTTGATATCTGGCTTCAGCATCTCCTAGAGTCCGACTTACGTAATAAATAGGGAACTTTGTACCTTGTTCTTCTTGAACCAACACACCACTTACCACTACTTTGGATACGGTCAAGTATAAGTACAACGTTTCACTTTCCTTCGAGGGGTGGAGTAAAGGCGGGCTCGAGAGATACCGCTTTAATTCCTCTAAAGCACGTTGGCATTCCAAAGTCCACTAGAAGTTTTTTTTTATTCTTCAGCAAGGAGAAGAAATGATGACTCCGATCTAACGATCTCGAGATGAATCGGCCTAAGGTCGATATCTGCCCGGTCAGCCATTGTACAACCTTCATATTGTTTACCACTGTAATTTGTTCAATGACCCTAATTTTGTCGGGGTTGATTTCGATCCCCCTATTTGACACCAGGAAGGCTAAAAATTTTTCCGATCCTACTCCAAAGGCACATTTCTCGAGGTTTAGCTTCATGCTGTAACTTCTAAGGATATCGAATGTTTCCTGCAAATGAGTCAGAAGGTCCTCTACACGCAGGGACTTGGTTAGCATGTCATCAATATAAACTTCCATAAATTGGCCTATTTGACGTTCGAACATCGTATTAACTAGGTATTGGTACGTAGATCGCGCGTTATTTAGCTCGAAGGGCATTAAATTATAATAATATGTTCCATACTTAGTGATGAATGAAGTCTTTTCCCTATCCTCTAGGTTCGTTTGAATTTGATTATACCCGGAGTAGGCGTCGAGAAAGTAAGGATCTCGTGGCCGGCTATGGCATCGATCAAGCGATCAATGTTGAGCAATGAGAATGAGTCTTTGGGGCACGCTTTATTCAAGTCTTTATAATCTACGCACATTCTTAATTTATTTCCTTCTTTGGATACCACCACTATATTAGCCAACGAATCAAGGTATTTACCACACTAATTGATCCTATTTTAAGGAGTTTTGTTATCTCGTATTTGATGAACACATGTTTTCCTCAGATTGAGGCCTCTGTTTTTGCTTCACTGGTTTGAACCGGGATTGACACTTTGTCAATGTTAGGTTATCTCCCTAGGGATCCCTATCATGTTTAAATGGGACCATGCAAAGCAATCGATGTTATTATTTAGAAATTAGATAAGTTTTTTCTTGAGTTTGGGGGTTAATCCCGTTCTGAGGTATACCTTTCGATCTGGAGGATGCTCGATCAAGATGGACTGTTTGAGCTGTTCGACAGTTGATTTTGTTGCATCCGACTCCTCGGGTGCAATGAAGGTCCAAGGAGTGAGGAAGTCTTCTTCATCTTTGTTTGAGTGCTCACAGATCACCTGGTCCTCGGTGGTCAGCCTATTTCCTGACTCATCCTGGATAGGGAGAGTCGTTGTTGGTGCCATGCCGTTTATCGTGAATATCTCATATGTTGCGCGTTGTTCTCCGCACTTTGTCTTTATACCATATTTTGTTGGGAACTTTATCATCTGATGAAGAGTTGATGGTACCTCCCCTATGTTGGGTATCCACGGTCTTCCAAGTAAGTCATACCTCATGTCACCTTTAATGACATCAAAGTTGGCGTCTCGAACTGTACTTGACACGTTGACTGGGAGGATAATTTCTCCCTTTGCTGTCTTGCTTGCCATGTTGAATCCATTGAGGGTTTGAGATGTGGGTATGATCTGATCGAGCAGTCCGAGCTATTTCACCACCTTCGACCTGATTACGTTGGCCGAGTTACCTGGATCCATGAGCACACGTTTAATTTTAACGTTATTGAAAAGAAAAGAAATTACCAATGCATCATTATGTGGTTAGGACCAGGCCCCGATGTCTTCTTCTCTAAATATAAGAGCATCTTCGGGTATATAACACCGAGTTTTCTTTGCCATTGTGGAGTACACTTTGGTCCATTTGAACATGGATCCCTATAGGACGTCGGTTCCTCTAATGATCATGTGTATGATGTTCTAAGGTTCTGCCGGTCCATTCTTTCTGTTCGCCTCTCTTTCTCGAAAGTGGTTCTTGGCTTTATTACTAAGGAATTCTTGGAGGGGCCAGGGACACCTCCTCTCGGAGCTGCCTACAATCCTCGGTCCTAAGACCGTAGATGCCATGGTATTTGCACATCAAGTTGGGTTTCCTTCGGGAGGGATCCGAATACGCGGGCTTTGGCCATCTGGTATCCCTGATTCTACCCATGGCTGACACGATGTCCGAGACATCAATGTTAAAGTTGTATTCCAACAATCCAAGTGCCTCTATTGGCTTCTAATGTCTGTCAAACTAGGTCTTGCTCAGAAGTCCCCTGGAGTTTGGGCCCTAATCTACTCTTCGATCGTTTTGAGGTATATTTTGACTAGAGGTGTCTCTTCGATCTTTGAAGTACGGCTGATACCTTTCTTTACCTAATCTCGACTCCCTTTATATTGACTTTGATTCCTTTGTTAGGAGGTTGCTCGGATATACTGAGCCAGAGGTTCTCCCAATTGATCATACTCAACCCTAATCTTCGATTGGTATCTATTGTGTACATATGGCCAAGTCACGGCATGATGCTCAACCAAGTTCTGCTTTAGCTGCTTCGAAGCTATATAGCTTCATTCGTTCAAGCCCTAAATGAAGGCCAGTACTACCCAGTCATCGGAGACTTGTGGTAATTCTATTAGCTCCATTTGAAAGCGAGATACGAATTCCCTTAACATCTCATTTTCTCTTTGATTGATTTGGAAGACATCGTACTTCCTGGTGGTAACCTTGATTGCACTAACGTTTGCCCTCACAAAAGAGTCTGCCAACATGGCAAACAAATCTATCAAGTTGGGGGGTAGGTTGTGATACCACATCATGGCCCCTTCGACAATGTTTCTCCGAATTTCTTCAGTAAGATAGACTCAATTTCGTCATCCTTTAAGTCGTTCCCTTTTGCAACACAAATGTAAGTAGTAATGTACTCATTGGGGTCCATGGTCCCAATATACTTTGGGACATTGGCCACTCTAAATTTCTTCGGGATGGGCTTCAGAGCCGCACTTGAAGGGAACAACTTATGCACGAACTTCTTTGAATCTACACCCTTCAAAATCTGGGGTGCGCTCGATATTTGATCGACCCTCGAGTTATAAGTTTTCACCTTTTTATCGTTATCTTTTATCTTCTTTTCTCCTAATTAAATCTTTTTGATGAGGTTTTCAAGCATCTTCATAATAACGGGGTCCTCTGCTGACCCGTTGTTACTAGATCTTTCTGGTGCTTGCTCGACTCGAGGAGCCGTTTCCGATACTGCTACGCTTGGAGTTTTTTGTTTACTTTGTAGCTGAGATATACCAATTGTTGTGCTTGTAACATCTCAAAAATGACTTGATTGCTAACTTCTATTTCCTCTTAAGCTGGAGTCCCTTGTGCTTCGTGTTGCTTTTCCCCACGCACACCTCTATTGGTATGAGAGCTCACATCGATATGCACAGCGTTGCGTGAGCCCACGTCGATGGGGATTTGTGCTGGTGCCACCCCTAGGTTTTGCGGTGGTACACCAACATCTACACCGTTCTCTCCATGAAACCTAATACCATTATTTTCAGTGTGTATTTTTTGAGTTAGACATTTTTTAACTAGAAATCAAAGATTCTTGGACAAGAGAAAGTGTGAAGAATAACTTGTGTGTTCAAAAATTTAGCACCAAAACAACCACTATTATTTTTAGCCCTACGGTGGGCGCCAAACTATTTACCTCAAAAATTGTATTGACAATTATATTTGATTTTGTGGTTCTAAAAATGTGTGCTTTATTTTAGTACTAGTTGTTAGGTAATAGATGCTAAATGTAAGTAAAGAAAATGGGATATGCAAACCTCGAGCTGGCCGGAACAAGGGCTTCGAGGTAGTTAGGGTAGCTAGCGATGAACAATTGATGAAGAAACAATGATAATGAAGCCCTCAAAGATAGCCTTTTGCAGTTAGTAATAAACAATAAATGGAGAACAATAAATGAATAATGAATGAACAATAAAAGAATAAGCAATAAATACGTAGAGTAATTATTTTCGCAAAGAGAGTAGAGAATGTTACCTTGTATTCAATGTATCGTTTCTTACAAAATGACAAGGATCCCCTTTATATAGGAGGGGAGAATCCCCACATGGTGATGTCTAATAAATGACGGGGGAATGCTACTGGTACGGCTGTATAATGGCTTAGTACGGACATGTACTATTTCTCGCAGACTCTGTCAGTTCTAATCACGCGCCCTCGGGAGCTTCCCACCTTTCCATGACGGTCGTCGATTTTCATGCTGCCTCGAGGTACACTATGATGATTCCTCTATATACCCTTTCGAGGTGAGTGTTTCGAGCCTTAGACTGCGCTTCAAACCCATCGATCTCGGGCTCAAAAACGCCGTAGAAGCCTTACAATTGGCCTTCCCTAATTTTAACCGTATACAATTCATAAATACTATGAAGCTGTGCAAGAATATTTGCTTAAGCATTGGAAGATTCACTAGATTATCAAGAACTTACCGTCTTATGCAAATTGAACTTACTGATTTGTAATTTAATCTAGTGATGGTCATTCCCTAAAGTTTCTTTGTGAAAGAGAAGTGAGTAACGACTCAGTCAAGAAGAAAAAGTGGGTTGTCTTATCACAAACTTAGGTTACAAACACAGGCAGCTAAGAAAGCGAAATTGCTCTATTTATAATCTTGTTAATTGTTATAGTCACAATTCCTAAGTAATATCAAGAAAGTGATTAAAGATTTAGAAGTGCTATGACATGGAATTTTATTGAAGTTAATCTGGTTCTGGTCGCTATTGCATAAAACTGCTTTATGGGAAGTCGTCGGTGAAACTTCCTGTGAGAAAATTATTTGATAATAATTCAACATAAAAGTTGTAGAGATCTTGGCGGAATATCTTCCCCATTAGGCTTTTAGGTAAGGCCTTATCAATACAGTTGGCCGTAATGATTTGTACTTGATAGTTGACTTATTTAGGTAAATATAAAAGAAAAGATAATGAATTCGTGTAATAGAATTGCTTCATTTCTTGTTCTTCAAAGTTTAGCTTGTGGAAAATTTTAAATTACTAATTATTTTCAAAAAATAAAAATTATATTACATATATAGATTTAAAAATAAAATGGGGAAGGGAAAAGGGGACACGACGGAAAATTGAATCCATATTTATTTTGCGAGAGACTCTCACCTATATATATATATATATATATATATATATATATATTAGTGTTGTACTCAAATAAAATTTTGAGTAAATAATTATACATAAAAAGAATAAAATATAAATTTTTTGTAGATGAACAATATTGGATGTTTATTTTGTAACTAAAGGTTGCTAATAACCATGTTTGCACCTTTAGAATTAATATGAACATAACAAAGGTGCACATTATACACGAGTCATTATTATGCAACGACGCCGTTCTTTTAATATGTTTTTAACCCGTACTCTTGGGTTCACCTTAAATTCACTGAAAACAATCTCGCATAGGCAAAGTTGTTTACCCTGTAATTGAGTAACAATTAAATTTATATTGCGGTTTAAGGATATGTGATACAATCGAATACCAATTGATAAATGAAGAATTAAATAGAAAAATTAGAGAATAAAATAAATCAAACCAGGATGCTAGCCGAATTTCGACCTCAACTTGTGGCGGTCTCGAGGTATGATAGTAAGAATAGCAAATGATAAAGCAACTCTGATGAACAGTAAAGCGAAATAGCAAGAAAGTAATTAGTATGTATATTCTTATCAATGAACAATTATGCTTATAAATGAATGAGATCTCTCTTTATATAATAGAGGAGTTTTAAACCAGGTACACTTCTTATTATAATAGAAAATTATATTTGACAACTGATTAACCGCCATCGATCAATCCATTCCGAAATTCATACCACGATCTTCGATCCATTGTGGATATCTTGCCATTTCCGTTACTGAACTATACCGGCAGCATTTCGAAGTGTGCCATCTTCTGACCTCGGTTAGTGATACCGACCTCAATCTTGGAAAAAAACTTCAATCCCAGACTCGACGTACTAGCCTTTCGACATGGTATCTCTTTTTTCAATCAAAATATAAAATCGAGTAGCCCTGAATCTTACCGCATACAGATAGTCTCCTCGTTTCTTAGAGTAAAATGATAAGAAACGACTTGAGCCTCAATTTTTTGGAGACCCCGATAATGATGTCATCCACGTGACGCAAGCGATCAAAGTGACCGAAACGTCCCATTGGTATAGCTTCCCAAACCATTAATGCTTGCCAGTGACAGTCGGCCACTAGCACCACCTAACCATTGCCGTAAATCTATAAATTTAGGCTCTTTGGTTGAATCAAATTTTACTTTCGCCTCCATCAATTTTTCTAAGTTCCTTACTCTCTCCATCTCTTCTCTTTCACTATCCACTGAATCAACTTAGTTAGCACCAAAAATACCAATTTTCATCTCTTTGCATTCCTTCTGCCTGAACCAATAGCAAAGACCTCTAAGACCGTCCCACAAAAGGAGAAAGCTTCTTCCTCTTCTTCCCGGCCGGTCGATTATAAAATGCTGGTAGAATCACTCCCTCACAAGTACATTCCCGGCCTTTGTGTTTTAAAATCCGACTTTAAAGTTGAGAATGCTCTGTTAGTCCCTGCTGATATGAACACATGTCAAGATATATCTTCTCGATAATGGCAGGCGATATCAAGGATGTGAAGAGAGATTGTAACTGGAGGGGGAGGGCGAGGTCGGGGTATAGATTCCCGCTCTTGAACAGAGTATTACCACTCACATGGAAGGGTTTCTAAGTGTTTATACTTACCCCTTCACATTGGATCTTCTTGATCAGTTATAATCAATTTTCGCAAAAGGTACTAGGTCACCCTTGGCCAGGTTCATCCCTCGTGCTGGAGAATTGTGATCATGCTCCGCTTCTTTTCTAACATGGCCGAGGGGTTGGAGTTCACTCTGAGCCACCTCATATGATTGTATCAACCTCTACATTTTTTAGGATTAATCAAGCTCCAACGCCGATCAACGAAGTCCTTTTTTGCGAGCATTAATAAGGACAAGGACCAGGGTTGGCTGAGCCTATTCATAATGGTAAGGACCTCCAACCTCATCTCAGTAGAGAAATTGCCGTTAATCGAGAAGTGGAACCCTGACCGTAAGTATTACCTATAGTCTTTGTACTCCATTTTTGCTTTCTATAATGCCTCCATCTATTATGCAGCGGTTGTTGGATGCCTTACACAGTCCCCGACCTTGAAGACTGGGTTCGGAAGTTGGCCTTGACTTCCTCGCATGCCAAGCACTATTGGCGTGACTTAGCAAGGGGAAGATGGGAGGCGAAGAGCCATAGTAAGCTTATCTTGTACGCTTTTGATGCCTTTTCTAAAATGTTTCTTTTTACATATACTTGACTCCTTTTTATGCAGGCCTTGGGGATGTTGCTGAAATGAGGCCAGCCCTCCCTGGGAAGAGGTGGCTCCCAAACCGGCTAAGGATAAGGGCCTCACCTTTTGATACCCTGAAGCCTAAGAAGAGAAGGACAACTTTGCTGCTCTATTTGTCAACGTAGACCAAAAGCTACGAGATGAAGAAGGGGAAGGGGAAGGGGAAGATTATGGTTGTGAGCTGGTGCCCCAAAAGAGGGGAAGTGTGGAAGCTTCAAAAGCAGATGGGGTAGTAATGGTCGAGGAGATTTACCCCCAGACCGAGGAGATCTCGGAAGGTGCAAGTAGAGTCCCCGAGTCATTGGGGGCCAAAGACATATCCTGTTGTGATGAAAAACTAGCGAGTGTGCCCAAAGGTTCCAGTTCTAGGGCTATTCAGAAGGGAGAGAGTGCCCCAAGTGACTTTCTCGGGGCAATCAATATTAATGATTCACTGCCCAACCCTAAATTATTTGAAGGGCAATTTCGGGAGGCTCGATCTATTAAGACCTCCAATGTAGGATTGCCCATGATGGGAAAGAAATTCCATAGCTGCCTTGCTGGAGTCGATGCTATTTTTGACCTAGATGCAACAATCATTTTTGATGCGGCCCAGTATCTCCTAAACCGGGTAAACTTCATCCCCGGTTATTATGTTTGTTTTTATTTTCTTTTATCTGATTTCTTTACTTTCTCCGTAGTTTGTGATGCTTCATCAGGAAGCGTTCACCAAATCCCAAGCTGAGCTAAACCGGTTTGAGGTCGATCTCGAAAGTCTTACTATGGAGAGAGACACCCTCAAATGCCTCTATGTGCAGAAAGAAGAGGAGATTAGGGACCTCCGAGCTGAATTGGAAACGACCCACAAGAAGTAGACTGATCTCATTGAGTAGGTAATGCAAATTTCTGGGAACTTGACATATTAACTCGATATTTGTGACTAACACTTAGATCCTACAGGTTCAATAGAAGGCTGAGAAAATCGAGCAGCTTTACGAGGAGGCAGAGACATTGGAGTGGAAGTAGAACATGAACCATCCTGCCTCAGAAAAAATACCACTCGGGTGCAATTATCTTTAGTTGAGCATCAACTCCAAAGCATAAGGGAAGAGAGCTTGGATTGAGACAAGAAAATTGAAGAGCTCAAGACACGGCTAGTTGCCGAGCTTGCAATGGCCGTATCTGCAGTGAAAAAAGTAAAGGCAGATGCAGATGTGATTGTGGCTGTCTACCGAGCCGACGTTGAAGCCGCTAATTCTCGAGTGAAGGAAATTTCTAATGCTGATCAGGTTCAACAGCATGCCAAATGTCATTCTTAGAGGGAGACTCTCGAGGAGGTTCATGCTTGTGACTTTAACCTCACGACCGATATTGAGAATGCAAAAACACTAGAAGCCGAGGTTGTAGCTTTGCTCTTTGATGATGACGTCTCTGGAAGTGTGAGCAGATAACAGAGCGGAGAAGATGGAGATGAAACTCCCGGGGAAGATTAGGCATTTAGAATTTTTTCTTCTTTTTGATGTTTTGTGTTAGGCCCTTAACGACATCTTGTACGTATTGTTTCCCATATATATTTAAAGAAACTTTTCTTTGTATGCCTTCTAAAATTTTGTCTTCGATCATGTTTTGTGCCTTGTAAAACTTTAGCACAAACTTACACTTTGAACGATGCGTTTGAGATTTTGTTTTTGGGTGGCTTCCTCGAAATCACCACCATCGAGTTTGAATAAGGTACAAACTTGAAGCATAGGCCCTGTAGGGTTAGTTGTTGAATTATAATGAGTCCCGGAGCCATAGTCAAGTTAGTTTTATTTGGGCTTGGAATAGTCGAACCATTAGGTTCGGATGGAGCGAAAACAAGATCTCAAACTCTAAGTGTATTGGCCCTTAGGCTCTTTGTTGGGCCAATATGGCCTCTAAAAGATGGCTATTATTCCCCACTTTCGGCTTAAAATACATAGTAAAAATTTCTTATGCCTTAGCATGTATTTTTTTACCCATTGGGTTTTTGAGGGTTCGATGTCGATTGGAACCCCTCTGCTTTTTATGACTTAACACATTTTTCTTACGATAATTTGATGCCTCCTAAGGATTTTTGAGGGCTGATTTTATCGAAGCCCTTTCCATTCTTTGTCAAGGGTAGTCTTTTATAACCAGTTTTTAAAGAATTCAAAGGCCTATTTTTATTTTAGGATTTGGACGTCTAAGAGCCACATTAAATTGGTTGTAGCCTTTGGGTATGCCTCTTTGTCTTATTCCCCAATAACACCTCAAACTCGTTCGAAGTGTTAGTCCCCCAGAATGATGGCCTTAGTCAATAGATCGATGGGTGCTTCTTTGAGATCGTATGAATTTGAGTTTTGATAAATCGAATATATCAATCGTCAACGATACTCCCTGGGTGTTTGTGGCATATTTGAGTTTGGATCTTGAACCCTTTCTCACAAAATTATAAGTATGGAGCTTATATAGTTGAAAATTTTCTTTGAGACAGGCGATTTTTGATATAGAAAGAATGCTTCTTTGAATAATTTATACATGTGTACATATTTTGCCAACAGAGCTTGATTAATTTATAAGGGCACAGTTTATTCCAACGTTTGGTCCATTACAAAGTTTCCCTATCGATACTCTTTGACATAAAGTACTTTCCTCGATAATATAACATCCAAGGGTGATGGGCCCCAGTATTCAAGGTTAATTGTAAAGAAGCATTGTATAATTATTTGCTATAACTAGAGTATAGAAGAAAATTTCTCTTTTTAGTGGTTACTTTTGCTCTGAAGGCGTAGGTTAAGAAAAGGTTTGCTAATGTGCTTTATCAACGATGCCGCACCAGAAACGGAGGGCAAGCGAAGCTACAACCATAAGATGAAGGTAGATGGTGATATGAGAGTCATTACTCCACAGTCAGAGGTCTCTTAAGGTATGAAACAACTACAACTGAGTAATTGTGTTAATACTAGAGAAAGATCAAGCTGCATGCAATAGGAAACAACGATGTCGGTAATGCTACAGAAGGAAGAATCAGCTAATGCTACTACTCGAAGGCTGAATTCCTGAGGAACAAACTGTACTAAGTCCGATCAAAGGAAACTCTTAAGCTGAAGGTCCTACTTTGGTGGAGGTGGTGAAAAACAATCGAGCTTAATATCTACATATGCAATTGAAGTTTTTCCCTCCAGTCATTAAAAATGGAGATAAAGTAGTGCAATTAAATGAGATCGAGATGGAGAAACAAAGTAGAAAATGGAGAAATGCTTTGATTCGCTATGTATTAAGAGGTATGCCTAGTTTTAAAGAGATGCTGCAATTTGTGTATGGAGTGTGGCAATTTGTATCAACTCCCAGAGTATTCCTTCATGATGATGGATACTTCATATTCAAATTTAAATCGGAGGATGATAAGAACTTATTGATTTAGAATGGACCATATACATTCAATAATAAGCGGATGATCTTAAAGGAATGGATACCAGATTTTAAAATGAACAAGGAGCCTCTGCAACTTGTTCCAATGTGGGTTTCATTCCTTAAGTTACATCTTCAATGCTGGACTGTGGAGAATTTGAGCGGATTGGCTAGCTATCTAGGTTGGCCAATATGTAATGATAAATTGACAGCGGGAGATAGGGTATCATATGATAGAGTTCTCATTGAGATGGACATAACTCAGCAACTCCCAGAGGTGATAACTATTAAAAAATCTAATGGAACAATATGGCAGCAAGATATAGGCTATGAATAGAAGCCTAGATTCTGTCAAAACTGTGCACAATTTTGGCATTTCAGTGAAAGTTGTGGAAAAGGGATCAACAGAAACAAAATGCCTAGCAAAAAGAGCAGAATAAAGGAAAGAAAAAGCCAGTACAGGAGAAGAAACAATGGAAGGTTAAGCAGAACGTACCAAAGCCATAAGAACCTATTGCTGTTGAGGAAGATCATACTACTAAAGTGCAAGTTCAAAAAAGTGGAAATTAGATAGTATTGTTTCAAGAACAAAGGCATGGATTTCAGCATGAGGAATAGTGTCATCAGAAGGAAGATTTGGATAGTGATATAGAGGAAACCCTGGGGATAGACCAATATTCAGCCTTGAGATGTTATGAAGAAGCAGCTAAAATGAGAGTAAGTTAGAGAATTGCAAAGAAACATCCTCCATGATTTTTTGTTCCTAGTATATTAGAGGGCTTAATAAATCCCACAAACAAAAAGAATTCAAGGACTTTTTGCTTGGAAAAAAGATAGATCTGATTGGATGTCTTGAGACTAGAGTTAAACAACATAAAGCTGTTAAATTATCAGAAAGTTTGGAAATGATTGGGAGTTCTATACAAACTATACTCATGCTCCTATTGGAAGAATATGGGTTAGACGGAGGAGAGCTTCAGTTTCTATGAAAATTAGATATAGTACAACACAATTAATTCACTATTTATTAAGGATTAACAATCTTAATTCAATTTTGAATTGACTTATGTATATGGTTACAATGCTATTGCAGGGAGAAAACAATTGTGGGATCAATTATGGAACATTAAAGGTTCTGTAAATAGACCTTGGGTTCTATTGAGAGAATTTAATACTATACTATTTAGTGATCATAGAGTTAATGGAGTACCAGTTTATCCTGTTGAGACTGTAGACTTTAAGAATTGCACTACAGATTTGGGAGTGGGTGAGGTGACTAGAAAAGGGTGGCAGTTTTCCTAGTGCAACAAAAGAGATGAGAATGAAAGGATATATAGTCATATTGATTGGGTGTTTGATAATGCTGAATGGTTACAAACGTATGGTAGTATTGAGGCCAACTATCTGAATCTTGAGTGCTCAGATCACTCTCCCATTGTGATTAACACTATGATAGCTAAACAATACCTTAAGAAGCCATTTAGACTGCTAAATGTCCTACTACAACAAAATGTTTTCAAGGCAATTGTTCAGAATATATGGAAACCGAATATTGAGGGGGCATTTTATGTATGAAATGTGGCAGAAGTTGAAGCTGGTGGAAGTAGAGAAAAAACAGTTGAATAGAGAATGCTCATCATTAGAAGGCAGGATAACGAATTTGAAGCAAAAGCAAGACAAATTAGCTGAAGATTTGTTTAACATGAGCCTGATCAATACAGAGAAATAGGTACTAGTAGAGATGGAGAAATGGGGCACTATTCATGAAAGAGTTCTTCGACACAAATCCAGAGCTACATGGATTTCCTTAGGGGACACAAATACTAGATTCTTTCATGCTCAAATGAAAGCTAGACATGCAAGAAATAGGTTCTCTTCTATACAGAATGAACAAGGAGTTCTAATTACTGATCCAAAACTAGTTCAGCAAGAATTTCTTCATTTCTTTAGATATTAGGTACAACTGCTGAGGAATTGCCTTGTATTGATACAATTGTTGCAAGGAATGGCCCATTCTTAACTATTGACCAACCGAAAGTTCTGATTAAGCCTATTACTAGAGAAGAGGTAAGTCAAATTGTTTAAAACCTTCCCAATGATAAAGCTCCAAGAATTGATGGATTCCTAGCTGAGTTCTTTAAAGCAAACTGTAATATTATTGGGGAAGACATAATAACAACAGTTAAGCTAGCTCTTGAAAGAAATTAACTATACTACTATAACCCTGTTTCTTAAAGTTCCAGCTTCTACCTTGGTTAAAGATTTTAGACCAATAGCTTGTTGTTCAACTATATACAAGATTATTGCTAAAATACTAACTCAAAGGTTGAAGACAGTGGTGGATATGATAGTAGGTCTATCTCAGTCAGCTTTTATTGAAGGAAGGACTATACTAGACAATGTCGTAGTAGCTCATGAATTGGTAAAAGGATATTCTAGAAAAGGAGTGTCTCCAGGTGTATGGTAAAGATTGACATTAGGAAAGCCTATAATTCACTGGAGTGTAATTTTTTACAGATGGTGTTACTTGAGTTTGGCTTTCATGTGAAGATGGTAAAATGGATAATGCCTTGTGTTTCAACTATCAGTTATGCCTTGTTGATCAATGGAGGGTCGACTACCAGATTCCAAGCAAAAAAGGGATTAGGCAGGGGGGCCTAATGTCACCCTACCTATTTGAATTGGCAATGGAGTACTTGAATAGAACCTTGAAGAAGTTGAATGCTAATCCTGACTTTAACTATCACCCCATATGTTCAAAGCTCAACCTAATTCATATATGCTTTGCAGATGATCTACTATTATGCTGCAGGGCAGACAAAATTTTAATCCAGTTGATGCTCCAGACTTTTAATCATTTTTCTGAAGTGTCTAGGATTAAAACAAATACGGAGAAGAGTTCGTTGTATATAGCAGGGGTACCTAATGAATTTAAATATCAAGTTATACAAGAAATGGGCTTTGCTAATGGTGAAATTCCATTCAGATACCTAGGCGTTCCTCTATCATAGAGGAAACATACAGTTCATCAGTGTCTACCCCTAGTAGAGAAGATGATTACAAGAGTTATATGCTCATCAACCAAACTATTATCATACATTGGAAGGTTGCAACTAGTAAAAAGTGTTATGTTCGAGATGTAGACTTACTGGGCTCAGATCTTCTTGCTGCCTAAGAAGATCATCAATATGGTGACTACAGGTATAAATGAGGTGTCTAGAAAAGCTCTAGTGGCTAGGGAGAAACTATGCATGCCTAGAGCAACTAGAAGCCTGAACATAAAAGACTTCTATAGATGGAATAAGTTAGCAATTTGCAAGCTGTTATGGGCTATCAACCAGAAGAAAGATAGTCTATGGGTGAAATTGATTCACTACTTTTACCTAAAGAAGAAGACTACATTAGATTGTCCTATTCCTAAACAAGCAAGCTGGCTAGTTAGGAAAATATTAGAGGCAAAAAAATAGTTAGAAAATTATGGGGATCCGGCATTAATTCTAAAAAGATGTGAATTACAAGGGAATTTCAGCACAAAGAAAGCTACACAATTCTTTACTCCACAGTTTCAGAGAGTAGAGTGGAAGAAAGTAATACTGATCCCAAGCATTATTCCGAGTCTCAATTTATCCTATGGCTAGCAATACAAATCAGATTTGCTAGTGTGGATAGGCTAGAGATATGGGGAATTCAAGTTGAAAAAAGTGTGTACTTTGCAAAATTGGAAGAGATGGAACATTGGAGGATATATTATTTGAATGTACTTACAACATATGTGGAGATATTAGGCTGGCTAGGCATACAGAGAAGAATAGGGAACTGGCAGGAAGAAATGCTATAGGTGGAAAGAAAAATTAGCACCAGACCATAGGCGCACATATTGAGTTTCCTCTTTGCAGCTACAATCTATCATATATGGGGTGAAATAAATGTTTGAGGTTTCAATTGAAAAAGTAATAAGTCAGACAGATAACAAGGGATATAACTATACAGTTACATATTAGAGGTTGAAATAATTGTAAATGGAAAAGTGTATTCGATAGGTTGAATTGGTACCCAATCTAGGCAAATATAGAAATGGTCGTAAATATCTGAGGAACTAACTCAATAGTTCATATGAGTTAGATACATGTAAAGTCATTAGTTGGTGAAATAAATTTTTTTATTTTAAGCAAAAAAAATGAAGAAGAAGCCTTGGATACTATTAAATTTTCCGTAGGTAGCACATAATTGTTGTCTTGTTAAAAGCCTCGCCGAAAAAACCCATTTTGGATAAAAACCAATCTAAGGAAAAAAGAGTGCAATGCATGCTTTAAAACCTAAGGTCCTCATGTTGAAGAGTTTCTCAACGTCTTTGATCGAACACCTGTAATAAGTTAGTATAAAATATAAATGGAAATAGAGATAGCCATACCTTAGCAATAATATCGTTTGAGGAGTGATATATTCTAATTGTTTTGCAATTGTTCGCCCTCCTTCGTGCCACGTTTGTAAGATCACTTTTCGATGACACTGAGGACCCAATATGGTCCTTCTCAATTTTGCCCTAGTTTCCGTTCATCTAGGTCTCGAGTATTGAGGATGACATTCCTTAAAAATAAGTCCCAAATTCTGAAGTGGCAAAGGTTGGTTCTTCTATCATATTATCTTTCGATTCTTTGCTTCTACAAAACCATCCGAATTAGTGCAGCTTCTCGTTTTTCATCCAATAGTTCACGACTAGTATTTATAGTCTGGTGATTTTGATTCTTCTATTACATGTCATAACCCGACATTAGGTTCCCTAATTTTGACGGGAATCAAGGCCTCGGAGCCATATACTAAGTAAAATGGGGTTCTCCCGTACTGGACTTTGATGTTGTTTGATATGTCCAAAGGACTTCGGGTAAAACTTCTCTCCACTTCCTCTTAGGGTCGTTCAACATTTTCTTTAAGTTTTGATTGTTAGTCTTGTTCATCGATTTTGCCTGTCCGTTCTCGCTAGGGTGATGTGGCATTGATAGTATCCTTTTTATTTTGTGATCTTCATTGAATTTTGTTACTTTGCTGCTGGTAAATTATTTTCCATTGTCACACACTATTTCAGTGGGTATCCCAAATCAACATATGATGTGATTCCAGATGAAGTTTATAACCTCTTTCTCTCTCACTTTCTCAAACGCCTGTGTTTCAACCCATTTAGAGAAATAGTTAGTCATAGATAAAGTGAACATAGCTTTACCTAGGGCTGTTGACAAAGGGCTGACGGTAGCAATCCCCCATATCGTGAACGGCCATGGAGATATGACTAAATGAAGCTGTTCATTGGGCTTATGGATCATCAGTGCGAACCTTTGACATTTATCACATTTTTAAAAAAAACCTTAGTGTGTTTTTCCATGCTATCCTAGTAGTATTCTGCTTTAAAGATTTTGTGAATCAGTGATTCAGCGACGGAATGTGTTACACCCCATGTTTTTATACTTAAGAGTACGTCGTAATTAAATTGATGTTTGCTCAAAAATGAAATCATTTTTGAAAAATTTATAAAGTAAGTTAATCATGTTACCGTGGAAGTTAATAATATTTAAGCTCATGAATAACAAGTATCAAGATGATCGAAATGCTTAGAAGCTAAACGAATTGAAGAAGATAAGTTTTGTCGAAAGTCGACAAGTTTGGAGTTACACCGTGTGCATCTTAAGGTGATGTATAATGAATATGAGACTTGTTGATTATGATTTAATGAGTGTAAAGTCATATTACTTTATATTATGTTTGGATATAAAATATAAAGTTTGGGAAAAAATCGATTTAAGTTACAAAAAAATCGAGTTAAGATTTGCCTTGTAACAAGCCGTTTTGAGAAATTAAATTTGTACGCTTTATGGTGTCATTTTGAGACATGTAATAGCACCAAATTAATTTCTTGGAACCTATTTTTAATGGTCCAAACCATTTATTCATACGACATCAGGGTAGGGTCACCAAATCGCGTTGCCGCACTTCGGAGAAATTGGTATGTTTATAGGACAAGTTGCGACACAATTTTCTCCCAATATATTGAGAGTTTCATGGAGATGTTTATATGGATGTAAATCCCTATGTGTCTAGTTTTCAAAGCTTCAAACCTTTTTTCAATACGATATAGGAGTAGAGAGATACAAGTGCCCGAAGTGGCAGTGCTCAAGCTCCCAAGTAAGCAGCTTACCCACCAGCCTGGAGAATTGAGGCGGTAGACTTATAAGTTGTCTTTATCCATTATATTTCATCAATATCCAGATATCAATTACTCTCAAACCGTCCAAGAACTTTTCCAAGGTTCGAAGAACTAAACTCAAGAGAAATCAACACAAATCCTTATCAAAGGTGTTAAAGACTACAAGAGAATACTTCTATAATATTGTGGAGTGATTGAGGGCTATTCTGAGTTAAGTTGAGATGAGGTTTCGAGTGGTAGCTTCTGTCAAAGGTATGCATAAAGTTGTGTTGTTTGAGCAAAAAAACCAAAAGATACACTTGAAGAAACATGAAATACAGTTGTCTTTTTGGTTGAACCGTTTTGTGGTTAAAAATATGGTTTGTGGTGACTAAAAATTGTGAGAAATAGTTTGATAATATTGTGGCTGCTGGTTTTAAGCATTCCTATGTGTTAATTAAGTTTACTATAGTAGAAAAAATGGAAAACAGTCTCTTAGAAATTAAGGTGCTAGACGTATGGGGTTGTTTTGGAAGGCATTTTATGGAAGTTTTAGACTAAAAATAATATGGTATATATAAGTAGATTGCTCGAAGGTTGTAAAATATTTATGGAATAAGAGTTGCGTAAGACCCCGAAAAATTTCGCTAAATAATTTAGGATTTTGTGGTGCCAGGTAGGCTAAATATAATATCTTATGTCCTCTTAACACGATGGGAATCAATTTGAGTTGGTAAATAAGTGTATAAGTCTTATGGTAAGAAATTTGGGGTTCAAGGGAAGGCTTAAGTCTAAGTCAAATTGGAAAATTTCATAATAGGCTAAAATTCCAAATGAGTTTGCACAAGTCCCCAAGTTCAACGAGCATATATATATATATATATATATATATATATATATATATATATATATATATATATATATACATATATATGTAATATTTTATGTGGTGAACAACCTATCATATGAAAGGTCTTCGAGTCTAGTTTCCAACAACCGTTCGTCGATTGTACATTCATACACAAAGTTTTGATCAAATTACCAAAGGCTGAAAAAATACGATACTGTGTCAAATATGCAATCGCATTTCTGTCGCATTTTTGATCTGCGATCGCAAATCGAAGCAGTGTAACCTAGTTTTGGGCACTGTATTTTGCAATGCGTCTGCAGCCAGCATATCCATTCGGCGGTCCATTATGTGATCGCAGACCTGAATTTAGAGGGTTAATCTTCCTATTTACATGACCCGACCCCATTTTAATAAATAGGCTTAGCGGCTTTATTTGGGGTTATTTTCTACTGATTTTAGAGAGAGGAAAGAACAATATAGAGAGAGAAAGAGGGAACCTAGGACTCCAAATCACCTAATCTTGTTCAAATCTTCAAGAATCAAGAAAGCAAACCACTAGATTATCATCCATCCGGGTAAGCCCTACTCCTTGAGCTTTAATGTAAAAGGTTAAGAGTTTAAATATATGGTAGGGTTAGGTATAAGCCATGCATGTACACTAGGTTATAGTATATGGAATTTTTAACTGTTCTTGGGTAGTTTCTCGTTGAAATTCGTTGAGGAAAGAAGGGGTTTCAAGTATAGGACCTTGAAGCCTATTTCACATATTAGGTGTTCAATGAAATCTCTAAGAGAGTTGCACCATGACGGTCTTCCTAATTATTAATTAATTTTTGCTATCTTACTAAGATTATTATGGCTAGAGGTATTGGGACATTGCTTTAACGTTAGAAAATCTCAACAAGATATGTTGGCTAAACTTTACCTCTCAAAAATGAAATTCTGTAATGATTCTGTAAGTTTAGGTATAATCCATTCAAAATTCTTAATTCCAACCCTCCGAGTCATCCCGATGAACTTGTAAAGCTTGACTATCCTGAATGAGCCTTATATAAGAATATAGATATTTAATATATGGATTCAATATTAAAATGGTATAACGCCGAGCCATAATTTAAATGAAGACTAGCATACCCATTTGGGTAAGGAAGACTAGATGAATTTATTACTCCTAGATGCCCATATGTGTTCTAAATGCTTGATTGAGTGTGTTTAGCCGATGGTAGACTATAATGATAACTTTAAAAATGTGGAATCTGCCTAAACGCTCTTTGAGGTACGTATGGGTGACTCCATTCTTCTTAGAATCAAATTATTTGTGTTTGAATACTTGGTACGAGTCCCTTACTTGATCAGATGGAATTGATTACTTAATGTGATATGTTGAACGGTTTCTGTCCCCTAATTGTTCTATGTGTTACCATGTCACCGTGCTACTTGAAAACGTGAATTATGATCCTACACGATCCTTATATTATGTGCGCAATCCATTACCTGTTGGTTTCCGTCAATATGGAAGATGATGTTATTGAACAAATAAAAAGGGGAAAAGACTCCAAATGTAACATGAGCCCAAGTGCCAAGAATTATGAAATAAATAATGGAACTGAAATGTGAAATGAGGAATTAACTAAATTGGTTATGTTTGTGTTTATAGTTTCATTTGCTAATAAAATTGAAATATATGATTTATAAAATACGTTATACATTGGTAATTGATGATGATCCTTGAAATTTAAAGAAGTGAAAGTATGGAATGTGAAACGCGACCACAGTGCCAGAAATAGGGAAACTTGTGAAAGACCCTAAGAGCCGAGGAAATATCGCTATTCTGAGAGGTTGGAAATATTAATAAATACTTGTACAACGTGAAGGATTCTGAGATGATTGCATTCCTATACATGTCTATGTGCTACCTTTGTGTGCAAATCCATATAATATAAGTACATATATAGCAATATTTTTGGGAGATCGATAGTCACCGAGGAAGTGTAGGTTGAAATAACCTAACCCCGAAACTACACGTGCCGGTATAGGGTGCATTGTGTAATATTGGGATGATATTGTTGGTAAATATGGATACGTCGAACTATACGGCATTGTACACCTTAGTTGATCGGGCCGAGATCGGACTCCATGCCACATACATGGTGGTAATTCATGTTGGAAACTGTGATACAAAATGTGATTGTGGTTACACTTTCAAATAAGGTGGCTTAGCTGGTCGGGCCAAGACCGGACTCCGCATCAAGAGTACGGTGGCATTGTGAACAGTGATATCGTGACTTGTGATATTATCGGTACTAAAGATCTCCCCAAACTAAAATATGCAATACTTTAGAAATTTCGAAAGCAGATAATTAATATGTTCCACAATTGGATACAATCGATTGAAATTATCCATTTCCGTGCCTTTCCTTTCCTTGTATAGTTATTCTATTTTGAAAGATGATTTTTAGCTTTACATTCTAGTATTATTCGATAGTACTAACGTCCCTTTTATCGGGGATGCTGCATCTTAAATGGATTCAGGTATTTCCGTAGTAGGCGGCATCGATTAGAGATAATAGTATGTTCGTCCTAGCTAACTTGGTGATTCCCACTTCATTTCGGGGTCCTGTGTCATCTGGTTGTTATGTATTATTCATTTGAGGTATAGCTGGTGCCTTATTCCCCGTATTTCCATATTACTCTTTAGTTGTATTTATAGGCTCTGTAGACATGTCGTGGGTGGTGTTTGATACTGAAAATTATATTAGAAGAACTGGTATTTGGCAAAGATGACTTTCATCATCAAAACTATAAAAATTGTAGTATTTTGGAAATTATGGTTGAAACTGCTAATGAAACTAAAATGGAAGTGTTAATGAAACATGTATAGGGAATGATTAATGGAATTCATCTCCTCTTTATTCATGAATTAATTTGGGCGGAATTAAATCTAACAATCTTGCCCAGTCAGGTTTACTCGATTGAGCGCTGGTCGCACTTCTTGTTTTTTGGGGCGTGACAAACTTGGTATCAGAACCTAAGGTTTTAAAGTGTTCTAGGATGTCTCGAAGCCGTATCTAGTAGAGTCCTTCTTATTGGTGTGTTGTCGACCACATCTATAAGTTTGAGACTATTCAGACATTTAGGAATTTCACCCTTCTTTGATACTCCGAATCGTGCAGTAGAGCTCTAGATACAGAGCTAATTTCCTTGCTGTGTCTTACTCCCAAAATGTGTAATCTTGATACCATAATCCACGAGTTTGAAGTAGTAAGGAGGGAATGACCCCACCATTGAGCCTGATGGAGATAACCTAAGAGTTTGTTAGGAGAATGTAATAAGCCATAGAGGGATTGGTAGAACTTGTTGCTAAAAGGAGTACCTTTGTTCCTATTTTATGTCATTGTACCACCAGATCATGTAGTATATCAATATGTTACCAATGTATGTTACAAATGTGGAGTCAGGGTGCATCAGTTAAGGAACTTCCCTACATATCTAGAGTTACCATGTAAGTGACCTATTAGTATATCATTCTGAATGCCACATACTTTTCCTTATTATATACGTACACCTGTAATGGGAGCCTGCATAGATCCGGTCTTAACAAGAATCTAAATCACAAGTCATTGCATGTACCTACTCTTTGAACAAGACATATTATTTGTAAATCCACTCTATCACAAATTCTCTTGTTTACACCCTTTTGTGGAATTAAGTTATATAATTATGTCCTCGAATTGAGTTATAACTCTAGGATTGGTACTTCTCACTTACTTTTCCTAAATTCTTAACTCTTCATTAGTTCGGATCCAGTAGTGCAGCTACTAACTTAAAATGGACACCTATATACTTGTCTTTTTCCTCATTCACATCATGAGGCTGATGCACGACTGGGACTATCTTTTGTTAGAGTGTATCCCTCTCAGAAGTTATCTCTCTCATGAAACATTTGAGTTTGAGAACTTCAGGGTTTTTGGATCAGAGCTCCTCTCTCAGTAGGGTGCTTTCCTCCTCAAACAGCACAAACTAGATTAAAAATATCAAAAACACTAGGATCTGGCAAATAGTTGGGTCATAGCAAACAAAAAAATAGGTAACCTACTCAACAAGGCAAGTCCTCTCATGATCGTGATGGGCTACCTCAGCCTGAAGCCGTGCGAAATTCCAATTATAAAGCGCCCTAGCTTGAAGCATGCAAAAGAAAGTTAGAAAGATAAAGATCGAGATGACAAGAAGGATTTGCGATAACTACCAACTCGTAGAGTCTGTTCATCTAACTAAAGACGAGGAAAGCTTTGATCTTGGGAATCTCCCAGGAAGCGGCTAAAGGCTCTTTAAGCACATATCTATTTCTGATGGGCACCCCCGCATCGGAAGGTTTTCTATTCCAAACATCGTGTCTCCCCTAGGAGGTGAGACCATTCCTCGAGGAGAGTCACTCATTATGATAACACCGATAGGGTCAATTGGAGTCGCCTCTTGCCCCTGAAGAGCTGCTGAATCGATTTTCTCTAAACCACCTATCAGATACATATCAGCTCAAGGGATATTTTGTCCATCAGCAAACTCAAGAGCATCACTCGACACCCGCTCCGTAATCTTTCTAGCCTGAAGTTGGACAATGACGACATCAAGCTCCAGCCCGGGAGCCACCATCTCTGCAGCATAGAGTCGATCAGGGTTTCCCCTCTCTCGGATGCCATTAAGAAATCATTTTGCCCCTTGCTTTGACTTAGGGACTTTGCGTTATCTCCGGAGTTAAGGCTGCCGGGTCAGCCTTAGTTTCTCGTGCCTTGATCTTCTTGGACTCCGAAAGTTCATTCGACCGGTCCTTTTGTCTTTTCTTCCCTTCATCGGGTATTGATACACCCTCTCACCAAGAGATGTTTCCTTCATCATGGGGACCTCCCCAAAGCCTACATAATTGCAAGAAGTAAGCACAGGGAGTAAGAGTGCTATCAGCAGCAATTCAAATTGAAAGTACGACTACGACAGGGATGAAGGTTCACAATGGTCCTTAGCTTCCCATTGAGCTTGTGACGGATCACACCACACTCGCTCAACGTATGTTAATATCGAGTCCAGTCGGTCGACCCAGCTCGAGAGATTCGTGACCGTGCCAGGGTAAATAGCTACAACTGCATTAGCAGAGGAAATTAAGTGCGTGGGAGAATGTATTTAAAAGGACGCAAAGGAATGCTAGATAATGTATCTACTTCCTTTCCATGTTCCACCTCCCGGGGAACGGCATCCTTTTCACCGGGATCAAATCCAAAGTCTATACTCGAACAAAATGGCTCATCCACCCTCTGTTCCTATCTTCTTCGATGCAAGTAGAAAGGGCACTCAGAGCTCGGCAGTGGAGCTTAATCAGGACCCTACGAAAGAGACAGAGGTTGTACATCTTGATTAGGTGATCGAGAGAGAAGGGCATCTCCTCAACCATGTTCACATACTACTGGAACATGTATACAATGTGCC
This sequence comes from Nicotiana noctiflora, assembly GCA_032618575.1. Lineage (NCBI taxonomy): Eukaryota > Viridiplantae > Streptophyta > Magnoliopsida > Solanales > Solanaceae > Nicotiana > Nicotiana noctiflora. The sequence continues at coordinate 91,911 of JASVEL010011688.1, read as the reverse complement.
AGAACGAAGGGTGAATTTGGCCAAGGGTCACTTGGTACCATCGGCAGAAGTTGAGAATCACGAGGTCTATCGATGGCAAGAATGGCCCTACCCGCCCAAGTGTAAATGGGTAAGTATACACACTGAGAAAATCGGCTTTATATGTCGTTATATCCTCCTCCAGAGAAGGAATCTCCATAAGCACCACGTTCCCCAGTGACAGTCGATCCTCTCTCGACGTATGTTATTGAGCTAATATACTAAGCTATTATCCTCACCCTCTCGACGTATTGTTATCGACGTATATACTGAGCTAGTATATTATTGAGCTAATATACTGAGATAAAAATGATATAATCAAATTAAGTAATTATTTATTTATGCATGACGTCCACGATCTTAATTTTACAGTGCAACACAACTATATATGGAGCTTATATACCAAAGAATAGAACCAACACTTGGAATAATTCCAACAAAAGAAAATATGAAATAATATAATAGCTACCACAAAATAAAAGTTGTGCTTTATTGTACCTTGCAAAGAGAGTCATCCTAACCCTATCTATACATTACGTGCCATACATTATCCTGAAACACATAAAGGAAATAAGGCTTTGAAGAGGGGCCCCTAAGGGCTGAGTGCACCACAATGATACTCAATAAGTGTCATAGACTCTCTCTAACTCAAGTTCCTGGGATACGGTTTGATAAAAATAAAGTAACTAACATCTGATACAAAATAATAATAACTATATCAACTCATGCTATTTGTCATTTTATATGAAAAGACAAGTAAAATGTCAACCATAATATAAAATTTTAAAGTATTTGTATCAATTCATGGCTTTTAATAAAGATCATACAAAATTGTTTCATCATCAAGTTATTAAAATCAGTTTTGGCCTAAACATAAGAGAATCATTTTTACCTTTTACTAGGAGTACTATACTATCATCGACACAAGAAGCTCAACTAGGTAATCTACCTAGCGGCAAGCATCATATACTCTAATTGCTCTGGTCGTGTTATTGTAGTGCCGTATGAATCGACTCAGTCATGCTAATAATAGCATAAAATATGATCCTCTCGAGGGAGAGCACTCTGCCAAAGTCTATACTACAAAATGGCCATCTATGCCAATATCGGCATGTGTAGCTTCATGACGATGAACAAAATATATCCGAAGCCAATCTTCGTGAACACAAGTAACTCCCAAAATATTTGATACTCCAAAAATAGATTCATACTCAAATAGCCTCAAACTATTTATTTAACAAAATTATAACATTTATAGTCAATTCAAATCATTCGAACAAAATTAAATGAAATTCTATTTTGTTCCATATGAAATTAATTAACAAAATGAGATTCCAAACATTACATATTTAACAAGTGTTATGTCAAAGTGTAAACATTTTAAAATATCATATTTCCCATTCAATAAAACGAAGATAACAATAGAAGACAAATATCTAATCTCTTTATCATCAACATAAGTTTTTATTAATACTTGTAATATTTGCCTCAAGTGTCATTTGATATCAAGTCCTTGGAAACAAGGTTTTTTTTTCCTTTTATAAATAATAAGGTATTTTCTATGCAACACAATTTAATATAATTGGTGACATACATACCTGCTTGTCCCCACAGGTATGAATGCACATTTACAAATAATTTTATATAGTCCAAAGCATTACTTTAGAGAAAATCACTCAAGAATAATAAGTTTAATTAACTTACCTCACTTTTGCTTTGTTAACATCCACAAGCTTTCAATTCTCTTCCATTATTTCAATATTGATTAAAATGCTCAAATATCATCAACAAGTTGATATCTACAATTACATATCCCAATTATATTAAATATGACCTAAAATATTAATCAATATTCATTTATGGCTCATAAGTTGGCTACATGCCTCAAACAATTCAAATTGCCAAATAGATTCACATGCTAGACTATTCAACTTCATTCTTATAATTTAATACCCATTCAAAATTACAAATGATATACATCAATTGTCCAGTGCCCCCAAGTTACTATTTATCGTCTTCCCTTATCAACACTTTCAAAATATTCAATTCAGATGATTACATAGTTGATTAATTCCAACTTTTGCTAACAAATAATTCCAAATGTTCATTGTATTCATTAATTTTATTTCCAAGAATACTATTCATCTTTTCTCTCATTTTCACAAAACTACTATTTGTGCCATGAACTAGATTGGTATAATTCAGTCTTTCAACCATTAAAACTTATAACAAATGCTACAAATACTTCTAACTACTCATAATAAACGAGCTTGAAGCATAAGAATTAACTCTAATAGATCAATCTTGAAAAATTATAACATTGGTGATTATTGTGTTCTTAACGATTTTATGATGAAATATTGTATTTGTATGTAAGAATGGTATTAGCAAATCATTTGGGCATCGAGAGAAGGTTGACCATGGAGTGCTTGGATGTCTGTTGTCTTAAATTCGTGGGCCACACCTTCTCTATGTCAGGCATCTCGTCATGAAACCTCGTGGAGAATGTTTAAAATGGTGTCTAGAGCAACCTAATTCTTGTCAACTTTATGCTTCGAGCTCATCTTCCCGAGTTGGCTGGTCAAGTTATCACAGGCCTCTTGCAAGGCAGCTATCTATCATACTATTAGCCCAGGCAAGTTCATCCAAAATAACTTGGAAAGTTTCCAGTTCCTTCTCCCTAGACTCCAACCAGGAATTAATGCTTCATTATCATTTGTTTACACTCCACATTTTCGTATATGAAAGTACGGCATAAATAGATTGATGAGAGCTTAGAAATGAGATATTATATCCCGTATTTTTTTTTACGTTAGTGTTTCATCGTAAGCAATCAATGTAAGCTCGGGAATGACATTATTTTGGTATTATAAATATTATGCAATGTCAAACATGTGATAAGTAAATTTGTGAAAGTGATAGAAGAAGCAAGTAAAAAAAAAAAATTCGTCCAAGTATGGCATGTTGGGATAAGATACGATCCGAACTAATATACTCGATATTTATAGAATAGTATCGTACAAGGTACCACATGACCATATTAGTAAGGTGTATTATAAGGTATGCGAAAAGTGGCAGTATTTTTAAAAAGTAAAAATAATTCTCAATTATGTAGGTAATTGATTAATTTCTGGGTAAAGGGACATTACCTAGTTAATTAATAACTAGTGATGGATTGATTAAATATTTTGGATAAGGGCCAAAGCAACAACGTGGCAGCAAGGTAATTCTTAACCAAATGACTCTTGATCCATTTTGGTAAAGTGGAAACTTAGTAGATTGTATACGGCTAAAATAGGAGAGTCAGATTTTATGATCATTATGGTATTTCACAGCATGTTTTCGGAAGCCTCGAAGCATAGCTCGAAGTTTGAGACCCTGGAGCTCGGGGTAGTGAAAATCGACAGCTATCCCGGACAAGCAGGAAATTCCCAATAGGCACGTGGATAAAGCTAACTAGGTCTACAAGAATAGGACAAGTCCGTATCGTGACAATAAATGGTTATACCAGTCATCGATCATTGTAATAAATGATTGTACCAGCCACATATCTTTGTAATAAATGCACATGTACTGTGTTGGGATTCCCTCTCCCATATAAAGGAGATCCTTGTTATTTTTTGCACGGATGATATTGAATACAAGAACAAGAACATTCTATGCTTTCTAACTTATACATATTCTCCCTTGAGTTTATTGCTTATATATATTATATTGCCTACATTTATTGTATTCCATTGATTATTCTTTATTTATTATTCATAATTGATCATAAAGATCCCTCATCAAAGTTCTTCGCACTGTTAGTCCTTCATCGACTATCTTCAGTCGAGCTCTTTGGCTTAACCTCGAGACCCAGCATAGTATAGCTCGAGACCCCAATTCTCGGCCACTCGGTTTGCTTGTCACGCTATCTTCAAGCTCTTATCTTATTTTTTAATCTCACACTGAACATCTACTGCCTAACAACTAGCATAAAAATAAATTATGTATTTTTAGAACCACAAAAAATTAAATCTATTTGTAATTACCATTTTCAAGGTAAACAATTTGGCGCCCACCATAGGACTAAAAATAATACTGATTGTTTTTCGTGATGGTTTACTAAATAACGCAAGTTATCTTTTATACTTTTTCTTGTCCAAGAACCTTTGATTTCAGGTCAAAATGTCTAACTCAGTGAATGCACATGAGAACAATGGTTTCGAGGACCATGGGGAGAATGGTGTAGTTGTTCCATGTATTGGTGTACCACCGCGAAACCCTAAGGATGCACCATATCCAATTCCCGTGGACGTGGTCTCACGTAAAGCCCAACACATTGATATAAGTTCTCACATTAACAAGAGTATACTCCAAGAAAACCAACAAGATGCTCAGAAAACCCCAGCTCGGGGGGAACGAGAGGTTAGTCTTCACGTCATTTTTGAGATATTGCATGCACAATAGCTGGACATTGCTCAACTGCAAAGACACCAAAAAACACCGAGCACAGCAGCACCAGAAACCGCTTCTCGAGCCGAACAGGTACAAGAAATATCAAGCAACAACAGATCAGCAACCGACCCTGCTATCTTCAAGATTCTCGAGGACCTCACAAAGAGGATTGAATCGGCCGAAAAGAAGATGGAAGCCAATGACAAAAAGGTGGAGACCTAGAATTTAAGGGTCGATCAGATCCTAGGCGCGCCCCTGATTCTAAAAGGTGTAGACTTAAAGAAATTTATTCAAAAGCCATTCCATCAATACTGCTCCAAGGCTCATCCCAAAGAAATTCAGAATGTCTGATCTCTCGAAGTATAACGGAACCATGGACCCCAATGAGCACATCACTGCTTACACTTGTGCTATAATAGGGAATGACCTGAAGGACGACGCGAGTGAATCTGTCTTATTGAAGAGATTTAGAGAAACACTTTCAAAAGGGGCCATGATATGGTATCACAACCTAGCCCCGAATTCAATAGATTAATTTTCCATGTTGGCAAAGTCTTTTACAAAGGCATACATCGGTGCCATTAAGTTTGCTACAAAAAAATCTAACGTTTTCAAAATCAAACAAAGAGATAACAAGATACTGTGGGAGTTTGTATCTCGCTTTCAGATGGAACAAATGGAATTACCATTACTCTTCGATGACTGGGCAGTGTATGCCTTCACTCAAGGTTTAAACGAACGAAGCTCGAGGGCAGATCGAAGCCAAAATCCTCGAGGACTCGTGAGCAGAGCCGGATTCGATAGATACACAGGGCTCACGGAGGAACCCCGGTTATCCAAGTACAACTTCAACATCGATGTTTCAGACATAGTATTAGCCATTTGTAAAATCACAGACGCCAGGTGGCCAAATCCCGTACTATCAGATCTGTCGAAAAGGAACCCCATCCTAACATGCGAATTACATGGCACACACAGTCATAGGACCAAAGATAGCAAATAGCTCCTAGAAGAAGTAGCCCAACTACTTAATAAATGGTACCTTCGAGAAATCCTCAGCGACCGAGCATAAAATCAATTTTGGGAAAGATGGGCGAATAGGAAAAACGAAACCGAAGAACCACAAAATGTCATCCACATGATTGTTAGGGGAGTCGACATACCATAAGAATACTCAAACGAACAAATATATCCATCACCATGGAAATAGAGAACTTGAGGCTACATACCTGATGACATCGAGACCCGTCTCAATCTCATAACGATGCACTGGTAATTTCTTTTCTTGTGAATACATTTCAAATTAAATATGTACTTGGGGATCTAGGTGTCACACCTCCTTTTTTCACATGCACATACGTATAAACGTAAATGTGCCACTGTTTAATACTACATCCCGAGAAGGGATATAATAATAATCAGTGAAGGAGTTTTTCCACTTAAAGGACAGTCGGAACGGGATCAATTTATTTATTTATTCAGAGTCGCCACTTGGAAAAATAATGGTGTCCCAAGTCACCGGTTTAATCCCGAACCGAGGAAATTTATGACTCTGTAATACAGTCTGCGAAACTAGAAACCTGGATAAGGAATTCTGTTAACCCGGGAGAAGGTGTTAGGCACTCCCGAATTCCGTGGTTTTAGCACGGTCGCTCAACTGCAATTTTTGCTTTTATCTGATTTATTTATATATTTCAATTATGTGTTATTAATATTCCGTTTTTCAATTTTAGGATAATTACGACGTCACGAAAACACATTTCGAGTCACACCGCAACCGGTACGCCTGTGACTTTAATGTATTTCAGTTTCGCCGAGAGTAAGATTTGGGTCACATAAATGCGCACCCGCAATTAGGAAGGTATTATTATTAACTAACGCGCCTAAAGTAATTTTGCGTTTGTACTTTGCGAGGGCCATAAAATTTGCTGAATGGCACGCCTCGAAATCTAAGGTTCAATTTATAATAAAAATTAAAACGAGGCCAATTCTTCTCGGCTGAGCAACATATTCTGAGATCTATTGCGTCCACCTGTTCAACCAAGAACTCGCTTTCATGAAAATCAGCCAAATACACATCGTTGCTTCGCGAGGCTACATCATGCAAGTTTAGAAGCCTTTGATTTGTCAACTTCTCCAGACAAAGAGCGAGTTCTATTGCATACAATGCATCCCCCTTCTCACAATGATCAAACTCAGTAGGTGGCGCACAGATAGATAGCAGCTTCAATTGAAACAATTGAAAGCAGAACTTTGTTCTTAAGATACCACAAGCAAACAAGGATCCGTGCAAGTCTTTCATTCAACCATAATAGAATAGCAATATAAACCAAAACTGAAAGAGGAGAAGAACCGACCTCTGTATTTCAGAAACTTGACTTCATTACATGACCGGAAACAAAACCTCAATCGGAAATCGACAACAACTTCGAACGGAAAACAACCCTGAACTTGAACCTTCGATGGTTTTTAAATAACAAAGATCAAAGTAAATATACGGATGAAGCTCGCCATAGCAGCAACCAAATCGGCAGAAAATCAACGGCAAACCCGCAGCTCAACCAACATCATCAAAGTGACATGAGCGCTCATGCGGCGACCTCGACGACTTTGACGGACTGAAGGTTTCAGGTGATTTTAGGACGGTTTGAAATTGATTTTCGGGTTGTTGTTTTCACTGTTAGCAGCTATGTCTGTCAGCATTTTTGTGCAAAACCAAGGGCCATTTTAATGGCATTTTTAGGCAGAAAACAGGAGCTCTTCAGGGTGCGCATTTTGGATTGTTTTGGTGCTGGATTTCGCCGAAGTTTCGGGTTGCGGCTGTTCTTTTTAGATTGTAGGCGTTTGGGGAGTTAGTGAAGAAGATCAGAAGGGGTAGCAATGGTTTTCGCTGCTAGCCGCTGCTAGCTTTCTCTTTTTTGCAAAGCTGCCCCTTTTTTTCTGTATGTATTCTATCTTGAAGTACATATGTGTATTGTCTCCTTTGAAAAATGAATCAACACCGATAGTCTGTATTCTTGTTAAAAACACGTGAGCCTCTCCCCTCTTCACCGTTCAGTTCCTGGTTTAAGTAGAAGAACATGAAGATGGCCTTCATGTGCCAACCTGTGTCTTATATGGGTGTCTGTATATATGTTTGTATTGTATGTATTGCTTTTTCTCCTTTTTTGAAATGAATTCCAGCTTTTATCCATTATCTCTTTCATTACTGTCCAACCAAAATAGTACTCCTCTTTTCAAAATACTCCCCTCCCAATCCCTTTTCACGTGAGCCCCTCTCAAATTGTCCCTTTCCTTTCTTTTTTTTTTTTAATGTTTTTCTTCTCTTTACAGATTTTCTTTCATTTTGTTTACATTCTCTTTTTTTATTTTTAATTGTTCCCCCCATCCCCCATTATGTATTATCCCTATAGTGTAGTATGTGCATGTGTGTGTATGGATTTTTTTTGTCCGTGTTCCCCGTGTGGTAGACTCAAATTATTAGGGCTAGGTCTGAAAACTAAACCTAAAACCGGTTAGTTTGAACCCGAGTATTATTCTTTGCCCGAAACTGATAATGAGAACACAGTGTTATTAATTAATCCTACGTAAGCAAAATAACTACAAGACTCACTATGAAAACAAATCTATTTTTTTTATATTTTTCAAGATTAAAGTTACCACAAAATACTAATTATATTATTTTTTGTTTTATAATTTTTGTTTTTATATAAAAATAAAGATGTAAAGAACTATTTTTTATATTTTTTAAGTTTGAAATGACTACAAAATATTAATAAAAATTATTTTTGTAATTTTCGTTTTTAATAAAAAGATAAAAATATAAAGTACTATTTTTGTATTTTTTAAGTTTAAAATGACTACGAAACATTAATAAAACTATATTTTTGTTATTTTTCATTTTAAGGTAAAAATAAAGTAAAAGAGTCAAATTTAGCTAAAATAGCTATATTAAAACTAAACTAAATATTTTACGCTAAAAATATAAAAATCTCGGGTAGGGGCAAAATCACGCATCTACAGCTGCCCCTCTTTGACTGAAAACACAAAGAGTTTTCAGACAAAGAACGACTAGACAAGTGTTTTGACCCGACCCTTATTCGGAGGGACTAAACTAAAAGAAGAGGATGTGACCGAGCCCTTGTATCCGAGCTGCCTACATATCCTTGGCTATAAAGGAATCAGGCCACGTGTAGTTCAGAAGTGAGTGAGGAAATGGAGTAACCGAAGTGGAGAGCCAGTCGAGGTGTCGTTCCGTCGAGGTTCCGTCCCATCGAGGTTCCGGTCCGTGGTCCTGCTATTACATCAAAAATCAAAGCATGAGAAGGACTAACTAAACCTATCAGCTACTAGTTACAAGATTCCTATCTATAAGTCTTCTGAAGCTTGATCTTGAGTATTGGTTGGTGCTTCATGCGGACTCTAAATTTGAACCTTTGATACTTGCTAGTTGCAGGTGCTGCTTTTCGGATCAAGACCAGGTATGCTGTGCTTGTGACCTCGGCCATGTCTTGAGCACACCACATCTTTCATCAACTTCTGCACTTGGATTAACTCCTTGCTTTTTTTTCATTGTGACTGACTTCTGTTGATCATCTCGGACTGTTGACTCGCATTCTGATCGCAAGCTTCTTTTGTTGCTATCTTGCATTGCACTCCGAAGCGAATTCCCTTACTTGTGATCTTCGAGCTATTCTCCTTCGAAGTCTGAATCTATCTTTTCTTATCCTTGTTGCCTTCCTTCTGATTCATGCTGGGGATTTCCGTTACACTCTGTCACTTTTCGATTGTTCACTATCCTTATCAAATCTTGGAAACTGAGACGCCGTTCTGCTTTTCCGGCGGGCTTCTGACTTTATCGACAAACTCTAATCATAAATCGCCATTCCATTCTTCGGGCGGGCACCTGATTTCAACAACACTTCAAAATAATAACTCGCCACTCCATTCTTCAGGCGGGCTCCCTGACTTCAACTATAACTTCAACACTAAATCGCCACTCCTCTCTTCAGGCGGGCTCCAGACTTCAACATCTTTTGAAAATAAATCGCCATTCCTCTCTTCAGGAGGGCTTCTGACTTTAATATCTTAGCAAATTAAAACGCCATTCCTCTTTTCAGGCGGGCTCCTGACTTCAACAACATCTTTTGAAAATAAATCGCCATTCCTCTCTTCAGGCGGGCTCCTGACTTCAACAACATCTTTTGAAAATAAATCGCCATTCCTCTCTTCAGGCGGGCTCCTAACTTCAACAACATCTTTTGAAAATAAATCGCCACTCCATTCTTCAGGCGGGCTCCTGACTTCAACAACATCCTTTGAAAATAAATCGCCACTCCATTCTTCAGGCGGGCTCCTGACTTCAACAACATCTTTTGAAAATAAATCGCCATTCCTCTCTTCAGGCGGGCTCCTGACTTCAACAACATCCTTTGAAAATAAATCGCCACTCCATTCTTCAGGCGGGCTCCTGACTTCAACAACATCTTTTGAAAATAAATCGCCACTCCATTCTTCAGGCGGGCTCCTGACTTCAACAACATCCTTTGAAAATAAATCGCCACTCCATTCTTCAGGCGGGCTCCTGACTTCAACATCAACTTTTGAAAATAAATCGCCATTCCTCACTTCAGGCGGGCTCCTGACTTCAGCATCAACTTTTGAAAATAAATCGCCACTCCATTCTTCAGGCGGGCTCCTGACTTCAACATCAACTCACTAACTCCATCCCATCCATGTCGCCTTCCTTTGCTTCCCGCACCACTTTCTTCTTCCTGCATCGCTTCTTGGGCCATCCTTTCTTCTGAATTACCTTGTTTTGGAATTGCTTTCCTCCCGGGTCGTGTTATTTTTCTCTTGACTGCTGGGGATATCTTTGGAACTAATTACTTACCTGCTGGGGTAATGCTGCTGGGGAAATCTTCTTTATTTCCTCTTTTTCTACTTCCTTCAAAAGCTTTATTCTCTCCCGGGATCACTGGGGATTGAAATGTCATCAGCTGGGGATTACACTGTCGGGGGATCCCTTTTCCTTTTTCCTCTTTGCAAACCTCATTCGGGACTCGCGCTTGGCTCCCTTGAAAAACTTGTAGGATATATGCTGCCGGAGAAATCTCGAAATCAGTGTTTCATTTTTTCGAGAACTGCTGGGGATGATACCGACTTCTTGCCTTTCTAAACGCAAGCTTCCTCGTTTTGTCTTGTCTGCTGGGGATATAATTTCCTCTATCACAACTTGTTGTTTTCTTTTCTTTTTTTTTTTTTTTTTTTTTTTTTTTTTTTCAAAGCTGCTGGGGATAATCGGGTTCAAAGATCATTTCCTCGCGTTATCTGGCTTCCTTCCCCAACCGGGTATTTGGTTTCGAGAAAATTTTTGCAACGGGAGAATATTTTCTGCCCCAGTTTGAGAATCTTCTCCGTGGCATGTTTTTCTGCCAACAACCCCTATTTTTCCCGTTTCAAATCAAAGAAAAATTGGTTAGTTTTAAAATGTGGTGGTTGGTTGTGGTGCTCCTGCTGGGGATGGTTCTCCTCCTCTTTCCCTGCTCTGCGTTTCATTGTCAGACCCTGCCGGGGATGTTATCATTTGATGATATTCATGCGGGGGATAGTTTTCTCTTTCTTGCTTCCCCGCCTTCCTTGACGACTCTTTATTCGCGAACCTTTCCACGTGGTTTTCCACTGACCACCCGAATTCCTATGATAGTGACCCTTCGTGAAGACCTTGCATGTTTTACTGGTGAACCATTTTCTTTGTTCACCCTTGTCACTGAAAATACCTCTTCTGCTGGGGATATCCTCCCTTCTTCTGTGGCGTTCTCCGACCTTTGAATCTCACTGGCCTTGGCCTTGAGGTCATTAACCTTTACTTTTTATGGAGGTATCTTTTATGATGCTGGTCTACCCCTTTGTCAACTTCCTCTTGTCGGGGAACATCCTTCTGGACATTGGCATTGTGCTTGTTCCCTCCTGACTTATACCACTTGGGTGTACCAATTAGAATCCCGTCTTGCGTAATTGGAAAGCTGATGGAAAATTTTGCAGTCATTTCTTGCAAACAGACTCTATTGGGGAATTTTCGATAAAAAGAAGAAAGATAAAAGGAAACAGAATAAAAGACAAAAAGGAAGACGACTCTCTAAAAAGAAAAATTATAAAGTAAACCTATCAAACGTGGATACCAACTCTAATGGACATGACATGCACATATAGCCTATCCTCTATCGTTAAACCGCCTTTTGTAATCTTCGCCTGGGGCTTTCCCATCTGATTTCCAATCTCCGTTCGACTTGTAGTGCCCGAGGGGTTTTCACTACCAAGCCTCTCTCATTTCGGTTTTTCTCTCAGCTTTCGTCGCCTTATGGTGCCTGTGAAGGTTTTCACCGCTAAGACTCTCTCATTTGTGTTACTTTTTCACTGGGGATTGGTGGTGTTACTGCTAAGACTCTCCTATTTTTTGCTGGAGATCGGAGTCTCTCTACCGGGAATCAGAGTGTCATGTCCCGATGAAACTTCTCTCATTTGCCTAACTCATCCTCTTTTGAAAATTGGTCAAAAGGTCTTTCTTTGGACCGTAATGTGGGTTTGGACAGGGCTAGAAAGAAAAGGTATTAAAGGCTCAAAATAAAACAAATTGGGTTCAAAATTACAACCTTCGGAATCCTATATTTTCCTTACATAAACACATTTTTTTTTACTGCCCCTGTTTCTTGCTTGGGGATTTTTTGGTTTTTATTTACATTATGACCGAGCTGTGAAGCACCTACGTATCCTCTTTGAGGAATCAGGTCAAACGTAGTTCCCAATTCCTTTTTTCAAGTTTCTTTTTTTTCATACATTTTTCTTTTTCTTTTCTTTATCTCTTTTTGTTGTTTTCTTTTTCTTTACTTTTTCTTTATCCCTTTCTTCTTTTTCCTTTCAAACTTGTGTTTCTAGTCTTTGCAACTAATTCCGAAGGAGGGGTATGAAAGAATTTAAAATAAGGCTCAAAGGGTTGACGATGGATAAAGTGTTTAGATAGCAGAACAAAATGCCTTCGTCATTCCAATCTTCAAAACATGCCAAGTGTAAACAACACAATTAACATTCCTCATATCTTTAAAGCACAGTTGGACAACACTCTCATTTTCATTATTGTGAATGACCCCACGTCGATTTGGCCAGCTTGCCTTTAACTGTTTCCTTTTTAGTTGCCCCGGTTTCACATGACTCGGGATCCAAATAATCTCAAATTGTTTTTATTTCCTTTAAATGACCCGATCATCTTCCAATTGCTTCATGATTAACTTTTAGAATTAAGCCACAATTATGTGCGCGCATGTCGTGTCACTAGATTCGGCGTTTGAACACAAGACAAATCTAAAGGGTAAAAAGAACTAAACAAATAAAATGACCGGAAGTAACAAAAGACCGAAAGTTTCATTAAACTAATGACGAAATGGTTCAATGACAAAACAAGCAAAACAAACTAGAGTACAGCCCTGAAACAAAACTGGGCAAGACCAAAGCAAACTGCTAGGACAAAAGAGTTTGACCACAAGATAACCCTGAAAATAACTCGGACAACAGAAATGACAACAAAACGAACCACCGAAACTCCATCTAGCTGACCCAAAGACGGAGTGTCTTTCCAATTACCAAGCACAACATTTTAGCCACTAAGTTCTGCATCAATATTGCTGAGGCTTCCATCTGCTTCAATATTTTTAGCTTCAATCAATATACCCCCCAGAGGATTTGTGTGCTCTCTGTCATCATCGTTGATCACAATCAACCATCCTTTTTGAATCATTCTTTCTATTTCCTTTTTCAAGGTACGACAACTCTCAATATCGTGCCCTCTGACATTGGAATGGTATGCACATCGTGCAGTAGGATTGAAGCTTCTTGCACGTGGATCGGGAGTATATCCGGGGAGCGGTGTAATCAGGCCGACATGTTTTAACTTTTCAAACAGACTTGCATAAGATTCTCCGATAGGGGTGAGCGCTTTTTCTCGCTTCAGTAACCTCTCCTCCCTAAACGCCTTATTTGGGTTCCGGTATGTTCGTGGGGGTTGGTAGGCCTTTTGCAGAGCTGGGTACCTAGAAGGTGGAGTACGATTTTGGTTGTCCCGGGGAGAGTAGTGGTGTTGGGGACGGGAGTAGCATTGTGAAAACATAGCTGGGGGACGAGTAGTTGAGCTAATTGAGCGGCTGAAAAATTGTGATAGGCATATATGGAGGGTGTGTGGGATCATCTGCCATCGGGTTCATTGTACGGGTAAGGACAGAGTCTAGGAAGCTAGGTGGTGGCGGGGGTGGTGCTTTTCCATCCATCCACGCCCGATACATATCAGCCACATGTTGTCTCAATATTTTGACTTCTTCTACTAACTCGTGGTTCCGTTCAACCAGCTGTTGTCGGGTATCGGTATCAACCCACTCAGTCTTGAGATTATCTGCCATTGTCCTCTGACTTTGTCTTACAAGGAAGAGTTATTTTAGAACCACAACCAACCACCTTTCTGTAAATGGACACAACAAAGCGAAGTCATCACGTTAGCGTTAGGGCATTTGACAGACAGGTGAACGCACATTAGGGATGCAATGAACCTAGGCAGTTAAACCTTTCTATCATGCATTTGCTTCAGTTTCATGTGTCATTCCAGCTTCTCATATCTGTGCTTCGCCAACTTTCCTTTATTTTCTAAATTGTTTTTTTTTTCTCTATTTTTCTCTTTTTCTCTTTTTTTTTTTTTTTTTCTTTTTGTAGTTTTTCATTTTTTTTTTCTTTTTGGCTATGGATATGGTCGAATCCTATGTGGATTGCCTACGTATCATGACCCCGCATGAATCAGACCGAGCGTAGTTCTTGCAAATTAATGCAAGAAATAAAGAGATGTTTATTTGATTTTTTTTTCTTTCTTGAAGAAAAATTATAAAAGCCGACTCCAACTACAAACTCTGATGAAAAACTTTCACACCTTGTGCCAGATATTTCTAAAAGAACAAGAATATTTTTAGCGCCAATTATGACTATTTCTACAAACTTAGCCATGTAATGGCTTATTTGGCAAGATGGCTATTTTTGCAAAATTTATTTAAGAAAGATAAACTTAAAAAAAAAATTTCATCCTATGGCTCATGGGGCATCGTTCGACATCGCCATAAGCCAATCATCAGACTGAGAAGCGGCTATTTTTGCAAAATTTTATTTAAGAGACTACAAATTCAAAATTTTTCATCTTAGGGCCCATGGGGCATCGTTCAGCTCTGACACAGGCCAACATAAGACTGAGAAAGTTTAAATGCCAAATGTGGCAATTTCAGCAAAACTATGTGTTGTTTTATTTTTTATTTTTTATTTTTTTTTATTTTTATTTTTTTTACTTTGCAAAGTTGAGTGATGACTCAAACTTAATCTTGCGGATACGGCCTTTCAATATTTCCACGAGAGAATATCTCAAGGCTGTGCCCAAAAATCATTTACAAAGACTCAAAGTGGCTATTCTTGCAAAAATAGCCTTCCGGCGTCCTTTTGGGGAACATTCGGCTTATTTTAAACAAGAATAACACCACCCGACTTATTTATAACAAAATAAAAAAAATTTGACATTTTTTTTTCTTTTTTTTTAATTTTGCAAAAAGGGTGTGAACCCGGACTTGATTTTGCGGCTATGGCCTTGCAACATTTCCGCGAGAAAATATTTCAAGGTTGTACCCAAAAATTATTTACAATGATTCAAAGTGGCTATTTTTGCAAAAACAGCCTTCCGGCGTCCTTTCGGAACATTCGGCTATTTTTCAAAATGGCATCACTTTGATTTTATTGACAAAATTAAACACACATTTTTTGATTTTTTGAAAGGTGTGCTAACCCAAACTTGATTTTGCGGCTACGACCTTTCAACATTTCCGCGATAAAATATTTCAAGGTTGTACCCAAAAATTATTTACAATGATTCAAAGTGGCTATTTTTTGCAAAAACAACCTTCCGGCGTCCTTTCGGAACATTCGGCTATTTTTCAAAATGGCATCACTTTGATTTTATTGACAAAATTAAACACACATTTTTTTTTGATTTTTTGAAAGGTGTGCTAACCCAAACTTGATTTTGCGGCTACGACCTTTCAACATTTCCGCGATAAAATATTTCAAGGTTGTACCCAAAAATTATTTACAATGATTCAAAGTGGCTATTTTTTGCAAAAACAACCTTCCGGCGTCCTTTCGGAACATTCGGCTATTTTTCAAAATGGCATCACTTTGATTTTATTGACAAAATTAAACACATATTTTTTTTTTGACTTTTTGAAAGGTGTGGTTGGACCCGATGAGGGTTGCCTACGTATCCCACCTAATGGCGAGAATCAAACTTGCGTAGTTCGGTCAGATAAAGAAAACTACTTCTGAAAACAATGACATTTCCTTTTCTTTTATGTTTTTTATTTATTATATATATATATATATATATATTATTATTAACAAGCAACACGAATTATTTTTGAAAACAAACTATTATTTTTCAATTCATTGGCATATAAAACGAACTATTATAATTTTCATTTTATTAACAAACAAATGACTATTTTTATGAATAAAATCACTTTTTTTTATTGAAAAATAAAGCTTGTTTTTTTTAATTATTAAAATAAAACGTTTTTTTTTCTTTTAAGTAATAACAAACTATTTTAAAAATAACAATTCTCTTTTTTTTCCTTTTTATTCTCAAAATCCGGTAGAGTTTCGACACTACTTGGGCATTGGTTTGTTTTCTAAAAATGAGTAGTTATCTCTCTGCACTGTTACTTTTCTTTTCTCTTTTTTTCTTCATTTTTCCTCAATATTTACAAATCGGTCGGCATGCAAGTCTGAAACAAATAATTGCGTGAAACAAACAGGATGCAACAGGATGGTTTTTTTTCATTTCAGGTTGCCTGTCCTAGACAGACCCAACCCTTGTGTTGAGTCTCCTAAGTCAAATGCACATGATGCAAACAATCGTTCCTACTAGGGATCCGACATGAAGCTTTGTTACTCTAGGTTCAAAACCTGGGTATGTTTTCTAGACTGTGTACCCGAGCGGACAACTCGAGTCGAGGAAGGAGCTCCTTTCCGGAACCCAAAAGGACAGTCAGCATAGAAACTTTCCCAGTCTCTTTCTTATTTCAGGTTAAGACACTAACAGAACAGGGAGTCTTAACCAGTAAGCACATCCTCGGGGGTGAGAAAAGAAGGGTTTCGGCACAGTTTATATGTACAGTTCAGATAATATCAAAGCGGTAAACATATAGCACATTAATCAAACGTATAATAAAATCAGATATAGACAAAAACAACAATTTAACTGAGCTCGAATTCTTAAACCCTAAACCGAAGTTCTGGGTTAATTCAATCCCCAGCAGAGTCGCCAGAGCTGTCACACCTCCTTTTTTCACATGCACATACGTATAAACGTAAATGTGCCACTGTTTAATACTACATCCCGAGAAGGGATATAATAATAATCAGTGAAGGAGTTTTTCCACTTAAAGGACAGTCGGAACGGGATCAATTTATTTAATTATTCAGAGTCGCCACTTGGGAAAATAATGGTGTCCCAAGTCACCGGTTTAATCCCGAACCGAGGAAATTTATGACTCTGTAATACAGTCTGCGAAACTAGAAACCTAGATAAGGAATTCTGTTAACCCGGGAGAAGGTGTTAGGCACTCCCGAATTCCGTGGTTTTAGCACGGTCGCTCAACTGCAATTTTTGCTTTTATCTGATTTATTTATATATTTCAATTATGTGTTATTAATATTCCGTTTTTCAATTTTAGGATAATTGCGACGTCACGAAAACACATTTCGAGTCACACCGCAACCGGTACGCCTGTGACTTTAATGTATTTCAGTTTCGCCGAGAGTAAGATTTGGGTCACATAAATGCGCACCCGCAATTAGGAAGGTATTATTATTAACTAACGCGCCTAAAGTAATTTTGCGTTTGTACTTTGCGAGGGCCATGAAATTTGCTGAATGGCACGCCTCGAAATCTAAGGTTCAATTTATAATAAAAATTAAAACGAGGCCAATTCTTCTCGGCTGAGCAACATATTCTGAGATCTATTGCGTCCACCTGTTCAACCAAGAACTCGCTTTCAAGAAAATCAGCCAAATACACATCGTTGCTTCGCGAGGCTACATCGTGCAAGTTTAGAAGCCTTTGATTTGTCAACTTCTCCAGACAAAGAGCGAGTTCTATTGCATACAATGCATCCCCCTTCTCACAATGATCAAACTCAGTAGGTGGCGCACAGATAGATAGCAGCTTCAATTGAAACAATTGAAAGCAGAACTTTGTTCTTAAGATACCACAAGCAAACAAGGATCCGTGCAAGTCTTTCATTCAACCATAATAGAATAGCAATATAAACCAAAACTGAAAGAGGAGAAGAACCGACCTCTGTATTTCAGAAACTTGACTTCATTACATGACCGGAAACAAAACCTCAATCGGAAATCGACAACAACTTCGAACGGAAAACAACCCTGAACTTGAACCTTCGATGGTTTTTAAATAACAAAGATCAAAGTAAATATACGGATGAAGCTCGCCATAGCAGCAACCAAATCGGCAGAAAATCAACGGCAAACCCGCAGCTCAACCAACATCATCAAAGTGACATGAGCGCTCATGCGGCGACCTCGACGACTTTGACGGACTGAAGGTTTCAGGTGATCTTAGGACGGTTTGAAATTGATTTTCGGGTTGTTGTTTTCACTGTTAGCAGCTATGTCTGTCAGCATTTTTGTGCAAAACCAAGGGCCATTTTAATGGCATTTTTAGGCAGAAAACAGGAGCTCTTCAGGGTGCGCATTTTGGATTGTTTTGGTGCTGGATTTCGCCGAAGTTTCGGGTTGCAGCTGTTCTTTTTAGATTGTAGGCGTTTGGGGAGTTAGTGAAGTAGATCAGAAGGGGTAGCAATGGTTTTCGCTGCTAGCCGCTGCTAGCTTTCTCTTTTTTGCAAAGCTGCCCCTTTTTTTCTGTATGTATTCTATCTTGAAGTACATATGTGTATTGTCTCCTTTGAAAAATGAATCAACACCGATAGTCTGTATTCTTGTTAAAAACACGTGAGCCTCTCCCCTCTTCACCGTTCAGTTCCTGGTTTAAGTAGAAGAACATGAAGATGGCCTTCATGTGCCAACCTGTGTCTCATATGGGTGTCTGTATATATGTTTGTATTGTATGTATTGCTTTTTCTCCTTTTTTGAAATGAATTCCAGCTTTTATCCATTATCTCTTTCATTACTGTCCAACCAAAATAGTACTCCTCTTTTCAAAATACTCCCCCCCCAATCCCTTTTCACGTGAGCCCCTCTCAAATTGTCCCTTTCCTTTCTTTTTTTTTTTTAATGTTTTTCTTCTCTTTACAGATTTTCTTTCATTTTGTTTACATTCTCTTTTTTTATTTTTAATTGTTCCCCCCATCCCCCATTATGTATTGTCCCTATAGTGTAGTATGTGCATGTGTGTGTATGAGTTTTTTTTGTCCGTGTTCCCCGTGTGGTAGACTCGAATTATTAGGGCTAGGTCTGAAAACTAAACCTAAAACCGGTTAGTTTGAACCCGAGTATTATTCTTTGCCCGAAACCGATAATGAGAACACAGTGTTATTAATTAATCCTACGTAAGCAAAATAACTACAAGACTCACTATGAAAACAAATCTATTTCTTTTATATTTTTCAAGATTAAAGTTCCCACAAAATACTAATTATATTATTTTTTTGTTTTATAATTTTTGTTTTTATATAAAAATAAAGATGTAAAGAACTATTTTTTATATTTTTTAATTAATCACTACAAAATATTAAATAAAATTATTTTTGTAATTTTCGTTTTTAATAAAAAGATAAAAATATAAAGTACTATTTTTGTATTTTTTCAAGTTTAAAATGACTACGAAACATTAATAAAACTATATTTTTGTTATTTTTCATTTTAAGGTAAAAATAAAGTAAAAGAGTCAAATTTAGCTAAAATAGCTATATTAAAACTAAACTAAATATTTTACGCTAAAAATATAAAAAATCTCGGGTAGGGGCAAAATCACGCATCTACACTAGGTAGCTCGGCCAACATTATCAGGTCAATGCTCGTGGATCAGCTGGAATTGCTCAACTAAATCGCACACACTTCTCGAGTCCTCAACAGATTCAACGTGGCGAGCGAGACAATGAAAGAGGAAATCACCCTCCCGGTCAGCGTGACCGACATAATTCAAAACATCTAGTTTCATGTAATCGAAGGATACATGAGGTACAATATCTTACTCAGGAGGCCAAGGATACACTACATGAGAGCAGTACCATCAACCCTTCATCAAATGATGAAGTTTCTGACAAATGACGGAATAAAAACCGAATACGGGGAGTAGCACGCAATGAGAGAGATGTTCGCGGTGCATGACATGGAATCGACATCTACATCTTCAACATCAAAGGAGCCAAAGGATAAGCAAACAGCGAAATAGCACTCACGAGTTGCATTCCCGGTTGTGCCCGAGTCAATCAACAAAGGATCGTATCGCATACCCAGACCAAACATTTGAAGAATATCGAGGCTTGAAGTACCATCACCACTAAGGTATAACCGTCTCCTTTTTATTTACATATTACACTAACCTATGTGCAGGAGTGCGATTAGAACAATCGAAGCACTTTCAAGCTTGAAGAACTTAGTTTTTAAAGCATGTGTTGCACTCTTTTCCTTCGATCAAATGTTATCCTAAGAAGGGTTTTACTGGCAGAATTTTTAACGAGGCAACATCTATATGCTACCTAAGGAGAACTTAACAAGTATTCAAGGCTTCCCTTCAATCAACCTCGAATACTGGGGGCATCCCCCCGAGAGATAACCTCCTCAAATATGTCAAGATAAGCTAAAACGGTTCTTAATAGGAAAACCATGTATCAGGCTAAACGGTCGAATGAACCGTGCCCGCACAAAATAATTAAACCCGCGAAGGCAAAAACATGTATACATGTACCAAGTAATGAATGAAACACCTTCTACCATCAAAACGTCTTGCGTTTCAAAGAAATTTACTATTTTAAAAAGAAACAACTCCAGATCTAGAAATTTCCCAAACGCTCGGGGACTGACATAACAAACTCGAAGCCACAAGACCTTCGGGCCGGAAACTCCAAGCTCGTAAACCCTCAATGAGGATATATCAAAATATACAATGAACAACTCCAAAGCCAAAGACTCTCGATGTCTCGGGGACTATCAACGACGGTCACCCCATCGAGGTATCAAGAATGCAAGGCCATAATACCCCATGCAGGTGACCTCGAGCCCAAAAGCCCTCATGGAAATGTTAGAAAATGTAAGACATTCGCGAGGTATTATCAATAGTGTAATCCATCTATAAGGCAATACCAAATCTGTAACACCTTAAGCCAGCCAAGAATTATACTTGTACCAAGTGACCTATCTATAAAACCTCGAGCCAGGAATGAATCATACTTGTGCCAAGTAACCTATCTGCAAGACCTCAAGTAAGGCATGTTCAAATTTATATGACCTTACAAAATGCATAACCACAATCTTAAATTTAAGGCTATATATTCGAACTTGTAAGACCCCTAAAAAGGTATACCCTCGGTATAGATGCCGAAGCTACTTCACTCGGGGACTAAATGGCTACGGTCAAGTACAACGACTGCAGTCACAAGGCTGTACCAACCAAACTAACACAACTCGGGGACGCTCGACCATTGCTAGAAAATTCATAGTCCTTCAAATTACTTCAAAAATACTTCGCAAAGAACCGGTTAACTAGGCTACCCTCGGTGTCACACTCAATTCCTACACTACAGCGCTGTAGTTTTCCAGCCCTCACGTGG
Source organism: Nicotiana noctiflora (assembly GCA_032618575.1). NCBI lineage: Eukaryota > Viridiplantae > Streptophyta > Magnoliopsida > Solanales > Solanaceae > Nicotiana > Nicotiana noctiflora. Next base: position 70,576 of record JASVEL010011688.1, on the reverse strand, counting down.
AAAATGTTATCAAGGATGCCCATCTGATGACAAAACATGAAAATAAATTGACTAGAAAACCAAAGAGCAAGTTGGATGCTCTAGATTTCATTGCTAGAAAGCCTCCAGGTGGTACACGCATCCACAATGTAGTAACATCACAAAATAATGGGCAGGAACATATTGGAACAAGCAAAGAAGGTGCTATTTGGATGACAAATGCAGCAACAAAAAGGACTGGCAGCAGTAGCAGAATTTTGCAAACACTGAAGCTGATACTCTTGTTTCGTATCAATATGCAGCAACACAAGCAGTAGCTGGTCAACAGAAAAAAACTGCAAGCACGTAACAAGCAGTGATATCAACGTCAAATGTGAATGAGGAAGTACACATTAGGCGAATCCCATAAGAATGGCCAAATAAAATCAGGTGCTCCAACAACGTCTACGAGGTCCAATCGCTCAAAAAAGAAATCATGAACTTTGAAGATATTTTGGTGAGGGTTGTTGAAAACGACAAGGATTTACAAATTGAAAATTTTACAAGTTTGGATAAGAAGGGACAAGAATCAAATTGTTACTACACTTTGTTCTATCTCTTTCTTAGCATAATTATCTATAATATCATCACAGAGTATGTTATAAACTGTGTGATGATCATAGAATATATAGTGATTTCGAGTTCTTATTTTTTACACACTTGCTAGTAAGTGAGGCTTTTTATACCTCAATAGGATTAGTAAGGTAAGGTTTAGCCCACTTTGTATTATAACAATACTGGTGCTATTGTCCCCCTTACTTGTACTCTTCCTATGTGGTTCTTTTTTTGTTTTTATTATTAATAAAACTAGCCCTAGGTACCTACCTAGTGAATTTGCTTAAAAAAATGCTAGATGAATGTCACATGGCAAGTATCACCCCATCGGGTGTGTCTAGTACCAAAGACCTGAGTTGCAAATATCACCTCCGGAATGCCATGACACGTTTGATAAATGCTACGGGGGATACGTACCGAGAAGCCACAAAACTCCGGATAAGTATTCACCTAGCGATATTAGACTATGAGATACGTGGGATCCGCCTATAACTGTGCCTAGGAATGGCAAATGGGCGGGTTAGGTCGGATATGGTTCGGATCGAAAACGGGTAATAAAAACGGATCAATTATCCGATCTGACCCATATTTAATACGGATAAATAATGGGCTAACCCATATTATCCTTGACTTATTGTATATGATCACTTTTGGGAGAATTCTTAGTCTCTCTGACTTGAAAGGAACCACCAATTTGAGGCTTTACAAATATAAAAGTTAGACTCATGGTTACTCATTCGTTATTCATTTTCTAAATGGATAATATGGTTCTTATCCATATTTGATCCATTTTTAAAAAATTCATTATTCAACCTATTTTTAATGAATAATATGAATGGTTAACTTTTTTTTTTTTTTTTAATCCATTATGCCATCCATAATTGTGACTGCCAATTATGCCTTATACAAATGTAACCGCGGAGATTCCCGTAGAATTAGGGAAATTTTTACGTAAACACTAGAGTATAAATTCCCTTTTCCCCATTTCTATTGGGTCTGATTGGAACATTGTATTACTTTATTATACGAATTGCTACTTGCTTTCAGCTATGATAAGCTACTGGGTCTACTAAAATATTTTCATTAGGAAGCTCTTTCCTTTTGCTTTATTATTTTCATATCGCTCTTATTCTTATTGTTCTTATCTGCTACTATAAGTAGGAGTGTATATAGGTCGGGTTCATTCAAATTTTTCAATTATCAAACCAAACTAATAGTGTCGAATTTTTAAATTTAAAAATCAAACCAAACAAACAAAATTGGGTTTTTCAATCTCGAATTTTCTCGGATTTTTCGGGTTTTCGGATTTTTTTCCGATAAGTCTTCATAGCAAAAATATATAACTTGTGCTCCACTTACTTCTCTAATCCTACAAGTAAATAACTATATAATGTATTTTTCAAGAAAATAATATAATAATATGAGATGCGTCATAACGTTGTACTAAAATATTCAATAACAAAAATATTAAAATTCATAAAGAAAATATTATTAAGTAATAAGCCATAATAAATATTAACATAATCTAAAGTACTATATAAGTCATGCTTAAATAAGTACAACTATAAATATTAGTTACACAACTAAGCACTAAATAAAAAGATAAACTAAGTTATGCATTTTCAGTATAAATAATGCGAAACTGAAAAATAGATATCCACACTATTGTCATTTCTAGTGTTAAATTCAATTTTCTTAGCTAGCATTAGTATTGATGTGAAGTTTATTTGAATTACTACCTTTATGAACGATAATTTTTTTTGGACCATTCAAGAATGTTAATTCCAAACTTTAAAAAATATGTTTAAAGATAAAACTGTCAAAAAGTTTAAGAAATATTTATGAATTGTATTAAAAATAAATATTTATATGTATAAAATATTTATAAAAATTGAATAAATGTAATATCGGGTTGGTTTGGTTTCGGTTTGACTTTTTTTAGTTCAAACCAAACCAAACCAATTATGGCCGGGTTATTTTTTCTAACACCAAACCAAGTCAAACCAACTCATGATCGATTTTTTTTTCGGTTTGACTCGGTTTACCGGCTTGGTGCGATTTATCGGCTTTCTTTGTACGCCCCTAACTATCAGCTTCGTTTGTTCATCTTCTATTATAAAGATCAACTCAATTGGACTAAATCAATTTATTGAGGCTTAATTATACAAATTTAATTGTTTAACTTATTTGTCAAATTTTAGGTTACACATTATTAACAAAGTTACTTATATTTGTATTAGAAAATAAAATCCACTCACTCTTAACCATAAGTTTTAGGTTTGAGCTTCGAGAATATAATTATTTAATATAACTTGAACTGAAGATCAATCGAAAATAAACTTTATCTCACCGGAGATGATTGTAGTACTCTCTCCGGTCCACAATAAGTAATTTTTTGGATGTTTTCACACATATTAAGAAAGTCACTTTTTAGCATTAATTAGCAATAGAATTGACCATTTTAACCTTACTATCTCACATAAATACTCATAACACATATTTTAATACTATTTACTCCAAGGACAATGTAGGAAAAGCATCATTAAGTCTTTTTTGAAATTCAAAAAAATTACTTATTTTGGACCACAAAAAAAAATACCAAAAAATTATTTATTTTGGACCGGATGGAGTATGTTTTTATAGCTAGAGAGTGCTAATATTCCTAATCGAAACTTTGTGTAGCGCGCATCTAGAATAGGCGAGATGGTAATTCCAAAGTTCAAATGATTGAAAATAAATACAGCATAAAGTTTATCCAAACACTTTGGATGTCATAAAAAAGAGAAATAGAAAAATAGAAATTAAAGGGACCCAAAAATAAAAAATAAAAAAATGGAAGAAATGCACAACCACTCCAGCCTGCATACCCCACATCAGAAAACACACACTTTATCCCCAAAACGCGCATAATATCCCCTCCTCCTCCTCACCCTTCTCCCTCTCTCTATATCTCTCCTTCTCCCTTCCCCTTTTCTGTTGTTGAGGAAAAATAAAAAAAGCTAAATACCTTAAATAAAATTCCGTTTTTCTTCTTCCCTAACCATGTCTGCTTTAATAGATCTATAAACCCTTTTCCGTTTTTTCTCTCCTCCCCCCCTTTCCCGGTGAAAATGGAGTCGTTCAGGTCAGATCTACGGGGAAGGATATATCCTGAACCGGTTGATCACTTCGACCGGATACCTGACTCCGTTCTTCTCTTAGTATTCAACAACATCGGTGATGTTAAAGCCTTAGGCAGATGCTGTTTGGTTTCCAAGCGCTTCAATTCCCTTGTCTCTCTTGTCGATAGCGTTATTGTTCGTGTTGATTGTGTTATCTCCGACGATGATTCGTCTTCTCCGTCCTCGTCTAACGCCGTTACTTCCGCCGTTACCTCCGATAAGTCACGCCATCCTATCTCCTCCCTTTTCCGCCTTGTTTTCTCTGGCCTTCTTAAACCCTTTCAATCCATTTCCCAATTCATTTCTGTTTCTTCACGACATGCTGGTGCCTCTGCGTCCTCCGATGATGTTGATGGTGATTTTGATCATACATTTGTGACTCACCATTCCCCTACACAAGTTTTGAAGAATTTTAATGAGATCAAGTTTCTGAGAATTGAATTGCCTAGTGGTGAGCTGGGGATAGATGATGGTGTGTTATTGAAATGGAGAGCTGATTTTGGATCCACTCTTGATAATTGTGTTATCCTTGGAGCCTCCTCTGTCATCCACAGCAATAATAGTGTTAGAACCGATGATGAACAGTGTAGAAATGGGTGGGAGAATGAGAATAACAATGACAACAATGTTGGTGAAGGAAATGTAGAGACGGATAACGGGAGCATACCGGAGTCCTTTTACACCAACGGGGGTTTGAAGTTGCGCGTAGTGTGGACGATTAGTTCACTAATTGCAGCATCCGCAAGACATTATCTGCTGCAGCCAATAATAGCAGAGCACAAAACACTGGACAGTTTGGTATTGACAGATGGGGATGGACAAGGAGTGTTGTGTATGAATAGGGAGCAGCTGGAGGAATTGAGGGTGAAGCCTTTATCAGCTTCGTTGGCTTCGAAGAGGACTTTGGTGCCTGCGCTGAATATGCGCCTTTGGTATGCCCCGCATTTAGAGTTGCCTAATGGAGCAGTGCTCAAGGGGGCGACTTTGGTGGCGATTAGGCCCAGTGAGCAGCCGCCTAAGAAAGAGGATGGGAATTGGGTAGCTGCTGCATTTGAGGAGCCTTATGGGACCGCTGCGAGGATGTTGTTGAAGAGGAGGACTTATTGTCTTGAGATGAACTCTTTCTGAGCGTAGAGTTCAAGTGGTTGGATAGATTCAGGCATTTCTGAGGTAATTTCTTATACTGTGCTTGTTATGAATTTGACAGGAAAAAAAAACTTAGTATGAATGAGTCCACAATCAGCGAAATAGATAGTGAGGATTTTGTATAGCTGACCCAAACTAGCTTGTCATTGAGGCGTTGTTATTGGGGTATAGTAATTTGTAGAGCTGTTTGTAATGTTTGGATAATTGACTCTGGATTTAGCTTAATAGGGTTGAAAATCTTACTGATATGTCCGACTTTATCTATGTCATCCATTTATACAGGAGTTTTTAGTTGGTTTTTGCCCTTCATTTATTGTGGTGATGATTTCTTAGTCTGTTTTTGATTGTTGATGTTGTATATAAGAAAATATTTGGGTCTTATTCATGGGTCTGCACATAATCCCTCCTGATTCAGTCATAGCACTGTGTTGTTGAATTCTGGTACATACCCGTTTATGTGAGTTGTCCTAATAACAGATTGCATTAACCGAATTATGCAATATCATATTCCTGATTGGGTCTGATATCTTTGTTTCTGTGCCAACATGTGAATAAGAGGACATATTTTCAGACTTGGTTTCTGAATTCAATGGGTCTTTGTTTGACAATGTTTTAGCTGATGAATCCTGGTCTCCAATGTTCGTTTCATTGAGTATGGGCTAATTTTTAGTACATGGTTTGGTTCAATTAAATTGGGCCTCTTGCCTTCACTTATTTTCTTTAATAGTTCCTTGGGTTGAATTCGTTTTGATGAATTATCATAAACCACTATAATTTAGATCTTAGTAACTATAATTTTGCCTAATTTTCATTCCTAGCTACTATTCAATTGTTACGAACTTGTATCACTTGTTTTTAAATGTACAACGAATACAACTTGTGTCAACTGTATTCGTTCGCGCAATGAATACAACGTGTATTAACTGTATTCATTCGCACAATTATATTTATTCGTGCAACGAATACAATATATATCAACTGTAGCAAATGCGAAATACTAGGGTTTATACAATGGATACAACTTGTATGGATTGTAAGAATACAACTAAGGCCAAATACAGAAATACAGAGAGTCTAAGCAGGTGCTCTAAACAACGGAGCCAGGAGAGCTTGTTGCTCTCTCGTTTCAGTTCAAAACAATGGATCTCTTTTTTCATAGATTTGCTATAAGATTCAAATATAGCTATGAATGGTAGATTTGCTGAAAGTATAACTAGGAATAGTAAATACAGTGTAAATGTTTGCTTTGTCGCGTAATTTTCCCTTCGTTTTTTGTGAATCTAAATGACACACGGCAGATTAAAGAGATTTGCTCTTTGCTTATGACAAGGCGCTATTATCATGCATTTTTGTCCTATCATAACCGACTTGCTAAAGTATTGCTAAAACTGCTTTTGGAGTAGCTTTTCTTTTGCATATATAATGCAGTTGGTTCTTTTGGCTTTGCTCTGCTGTCTTTTGAGATTTGCATAATAATTAATATTGGTTTGTATGTCCACAATTGTCACTTTCTGTTCATATAGATTAAATTGTTTTCTTCTCTTTCAGGGGAAACATATCTTCTAGGGAAGGTGGATCAGCTCGTCATGAAAAGCAGAGGAAGAGCACAATTTTGATTTGAGCTAGCTTGCCTCTGAGTTGTTTGATCAAGGCAGCCTTGCTTCTGAAGAAGAATTGTCTATTGTTAGCTGGAAATGGGCTTTAAATCGACTCAAGTTATGTGCTCAAGTGAATAGATACAGGCATCTGCTTTTGTTTTAGTTTTGGGCATATGCTTCTAAGGGTGCACGTAAAGCTTCCGGATTGATGTCATGTGAGCTTTGTGCCTTTGACTTTGTAGCCATACACATTTGATAGTTACCTGTATCTGTGAATATTGTAGGTATGCATGTCATATACTTTGTCATGTACCTTTAAGGATGATTGAACGATGAAATGTGCACTTTGCTGCATTTCTGTACTAGTTGATTTTCTTACTATAGCTGATCTTATAGTGAAACGGTAAAGCAATTTTTTCATGGTCTTTTAATTATTAGCCAATGGAGTACTATTAGTAGCATACATGAAGGTGATTAATTGCATTTGTGACTGAAGCAAGGTGGATTCTGCTGTGATCTTCACTGTGTCAGTGGTGGAGATACTATATAGTGTTCATATGAATTTTGACTACTGAGTAGGATACTGATTAATGTGGATAAATGTGCATGTCTTGGTGAGTATAGTTAGCCAATGGAAATGCGTGAGTCTTGATGAGCAGAGTTAGCCAATGCTTATACCAGTGGGATGTATCAAGTATCCAGTTGAATAGTCGAGGTACATGCTAATTGGTCCAAGCACACCACTGTTTTCAAGCCAAAAATTGATACACAATTGAGGCCAACTGGTCTAAACATAGATGTTGGTTTTGGGAAATTTATCAGTCAACATGTAGGTGCACACTATCAGCCCTGTGCCTTCATATTCATTCAGTAGATATGCAATTGTTAGGTTTCTGAAACTGTGGTCCTCATAGCCATGGATAGCATATTTATGGTTGAAATATCTGATTGTACTATGTTTAGACCACTTGGCCTCACATTTATGATTAATTAGATGCTGAAGCTCTGGTTTTTCGAAAATCTTGCTCTGCATGCTCGAAAAGATATAAATAGTTACTCCAACCTCAATGAACTGAACCTTTCACTTGCCAATGTCACTTACCAAATGATGTTTTTCTTCTAATTAGTTCGGAATCATCCAAGACAAACATTGAAAGTCAGATGAAATATTTGTCAGTTCTTCAAAAAGCAGTAAAGTAGTTACTTGGCTGATAATTTTGTACTTCTCAAATATTGGTCTACTTGACGATTTAGAAACAAGCATTTACTTTTACTATTACTTTTTTTTTCTTTCAGATTCACCCTTATTGCTCTGAGTTAGAGGAGTATTAATCAAGTGAGACAAGAGAGGCTAGTTTTCTGGCACATGAGTTGCATGCGTATACCTAGTTATGTGCTATATCATTTTGTAAAATGATATCAATATAACTAAAATTAAGCTTTAAATAAATAATTAGACATGAAAGGATAAAGTTTTATCTTTATATGAGTGATCAATGTGGATTGTCTTTTGGTAAATTGTTTGTCGAGTTTAAGATAATTGGATATTTCTGAATTTTAGAGATGAAGAACTAAACTTTAATTAGATGCATGTGATTTCTTGCTTATTTTAATTTAATGTGATACAAATATAATAAAGGTGTCTCTCACATAATATAATCTTAAACGGAAAAGGTCCAAATATCCCGCTAGACTTTACGATAAGGTCTATATATAACCATCGTTAAAAGTTTGGCTCATATCCAACTTTGCCGTTATACTATTGGCCCAGATACCCCTTTTGTTTTAAACGGGGCCAAATACTCACCTGAACTTTACGATAAGGTCTATATATAACCCTCGTTAAAAGTTTGATCCATCACCAAATTTTATTTACTGGTCAGTGTTGTAACTCTAAGAGGAAGTTCATTATCTACTCATTCCCAAAACTTACATTTATGACCCTGCGCAACAATTAGAATAAACTTATCGCCAATTTTTGTTTGCCGACATTATTTACCTAAATATTTATCGACAAAAAATAATTTGTTCACTCATAGGTACATTGATAAAAAAACATCTAAAATATTGTATTCCACGTAGATCAATTTACATGGACTTATAAGTTTAAGAAAAATTAAAAGAAGATTTTTAAATAATTATTTAATTGGATAAATAGTTTAAGAAAAAAGAATTTTTTAAAACTTTTGGTCTTAAATGCCAATAAATTTATGACTATAATATTTGTGAAACTTGTGGTTTTGAAAATGTCGTAATATTTATTTATTAATAACTATATCTCGTTAAAGTATAAGCTGGTAAGATAAATTTAAATTATTTTCAAATTCAAAATAATAAGATATCATTCTTTTTCAGACCAACTAAAATAGAAATAAGTGCCTCTCTATACTCACTGGGGTAACTGTATGCATCTAAATGTGACAACCCACAACTTATAGGTAGGACAACAGGCAATCGCAAACCCACGAGTTGGTATGAAGACATGGCCCATAGGTTAAAGGGGGGACATCTTTGTCCCTAAGTATACCTCTATCATCTATTTGTTATAACTATACAAGAGCTTATTATCTTCGACTACGATTTACCCATTTCATCTTTGATTGATTTGCTTAAAAAGAGTTAAAAATCACTTGAGCAAACATTAAAGTTTGTGTACACTATACCCTTTCAGACTCTATAATGTGAAATAATACTAGGTATGTTGTTGTTAACACGCTTAGAAACCTAGGGAGTGGTATTGTTACTCTATATTAAGAAGAATTTAACTTGCATACATTTCTTGTTAAGAACTTAATTTATACTATCTTTTGTATTTTAAGGGAGACAAAAATTGTCGATAAGTTTATTCTAATTGTTGCGTAGGAACAGAAATGTAAGCTTTGGGAATAGGTAGATGATAACTTCCTCTTAGAGTTACAACACTGACTAGTAAATAAAATTTGGTGATGGACCAAACTTTTAACGAGGGTTATATATAGACCTTATCGTAAAGTTGAGGGAGGTATTTGGCCCCGCTTAAAATAAAGGGGGTATTCGGGCCAATAATGTAACGGCAAAGTTGGATATGGGCCAAACTTTTAACGAGGATTATATATAGACCTTATCGTAAAGTCTAGGGGGTATTTCGACTTTTTTCGTTTCTTAAATGATATTCTTAGTATATGTTCCTTTCATCCGATTTAGTTACTCCAGCTGCTAGTCTTACAAATGATCGAGCACCAACATCTGGATAGCAACAACATACAGAGTTGCGCTTTCCTTTGGCACAAGTAATGTTGTTTCAATATATTTAGGTCATTTTGTATACTAATCAAATATATCAATAAATATTCCATGGTCATTCCTTTCCAGCATTGATGCCTTCATGAATATATAGCATTTATCGACAAAATTTACTTCATGCACATATAATACAGAATAACCATTTTCAGAATAACGAACAAGACAGCGAACAGCGAACATTGATAGCGAACATCAAATCTCATGGTTTCTAACACAAGTCAAAACCTAACAAGTAAATCCCCCAATTTTGAAAAATAAAACTTACTAAATATATCGCATAATACAAACAAAGCAAAAGAAAAATAATGCGTTTATCAGAAATATTATCAAAGAAAGAAAATAGAAGGAGCAATTAAATAATTTTTCAGACTAGGGAAGAAGAAATCAAAATTGAACATCAACAACAAATATCGAACAGGTGAAACCTGAAAGCCTACATCAGAGATAGTGGTATGTTAGCCGATAATGGTCATCCTTCACCAGAAATAATCGTCCTTCACCATAGATTGTCGATAGAGTTCGCCAGTGGGTTCTAGGTTGCTGAACAGAGAGAGAAGTGTTTGGGATTTTGGGGGAATCGCTGTTGAGAGTATGAAGTCGAAGTTTTCCAGGTTGGTTTTGTGTTAGAGAGTATTAAAATATTAGTAGGGTCCATTACTTTGGTTTTTAATAAATACCTGGGAGGAAAACGGAGGAGGGAAAATTAAACAGACCCAATAGCTTTTTATTTCACAAAATCGTTCCCACAAATAAACTTATTATATCGCATATAAAAACCATCTCCATACAGATACTTATGGTGATAGTTAATACTCTATTGGAACGGTTATTGTTCAGAAATGTGCCAGAAGCCTTCTCACTCTATTAGGACAGTTAAAACCGTTCCAAAATATAATCTATTGTAACCGTCACAAAACTGTTGCCCAAAAGTCGTTCCAACAAATTCATTTTCTAGTAGTGCCATCTTGTGAAGCACAGTCATGATCAATCTATACATGTGATAGACACATGAATGAGATAAGTCCTAGTGATCAAGCAGCAATATCTCTTGATCTGGTCGAAAAGGTTGCATGTTAGATAAGGAGGGAAATTCTCCTTATATGAAAAGAACACAATCTAGGATGAAGATAGTGTTAGAGTTTGAGATCATCATGAACTCTTCTATGATAGAAGAGCAGCAATTAAGTCACAATCGAACTCTGATGTCATGCCCCAACCTCGGGAGTCATGACCGGCGCTCAATCGAGTGAACCCTACGGAACTAGCCTTATCGAACAATTCCTACCCCAAACCAATATGAATACGGAACCTATGCCTTTCATTAATTCAGACGAGAATACAAGGTGCATACTATATCATTGGTTTATTTCATATCACAAAGTCTTACTGTTCATAAGTTAGTTTCAAGGATTCCATTAAAGTTACGGCTTAAGGAGATCACAAGTTTAGGATTACATCATATATATATATAGTGGACTCCCCGAACACCCGTACAAAACCCACACTAGTGTCTTTGGAGCCTCTAAGGATACAACAGATAAGCATGACTATGCCGGCAACAAGGCCCCGATTATACCTTAATAGTGGAAAACTGTAATAATAAAAGATACACCATATAGATCAATAGAATAATAAGGGGCTCGCCGAGACTTCGGGTAGAAGGACGCTCTGCTACACAAGATCGGCACTGCCCGCTATGGAGCCACCTACAATCATAATACAAATGTAGCCGCCCCGGCAAAAGGGGCACCAGTACATTTGAATTGTACTGGTATGTATAAATAAACACTATTTTACTAGAAAGAACTATCAAATAGATTCAAGCAATCAATACGGGTAATCAAAGAAGCAATTGATATAATTCTTTATACAATTTCCACAACACAGATTAGGGCAATTTTGTCACGTGTTCACCATTGTTCTCATTACCACCTTCTCGAGCGGAGTCCGATCACGACCCAACCGGCTAGGTCACCTTATTGGAGGCATGACTCTCAATCAATACTTCATTTTTCTTTATCCGGAATCCAATATCAGCACATTACCACCATGTGCACAGCATGGTGTCCGATCACGACCCGATCGGCTAGGTCAACTCATTAAAGGCATTACTCCATTCTCATTAGTCAACAATTCAAATCTTTATCCCACACATATCATAACAATTCCTCGGGCACTCATGGCCACCATAATCACATCATTTCCCTTTTTCATATTCATTTTACAAGTTGTGAACAAAGACACATATATTGGGGGTAATTCAATTTGCAATCATCGGTAAATGAGCACATAGCTAGCATGAATAATTTTTTGTTTCAAGGTTGGCTTATAACCCAAGTATTTCAACATATAACTGTACTTTTCATCATTTTCTAATTGCCAAAATTTGGTACATTATTCACATTGAGGCACATCCTTCACGAATATGTATAGTTATAAGCAATTCAATTAATGCGTAATGATAATCAATACACTAGCCAATACAACTCTTATCATACTTTCGTAATGACAACGAAGCTCAATTTCTAATAAAAAGAGGTTTTAGCCATAGATACCTCAGTAAAGATTTTCCTTACTCTTTTACAATTTCTGGAACTCTTAGCACTTCGATCTATTGAGCAAGAATTACAAATTAAAGAGAGAATTAGAGATGAAACTAAATTTCTAGCTTGGCTCGAACATATCATCAAACACTAAAGGTGCATTGTGACCTTAGCCCCTCTTTTTGTGAGGAATTTCTATCATTCTATACACCCAATTGCCTTCTTTTTAGTTTTCTACCTCCCAATATCCTTTGGTTTCACATGTATGTAGAGAATATCATTTTTATACTCAGAAATTACTTCTCTACTGGCCCCATATATCTAAGTGTAGAAATAAGAATTGAGGTCATGAATCTTACCTCTTGGGAATGAAAGATTTAGGCGTCTTCACTTGATTTCCTTGAATGATTTTGTCATACCATATGGAGAAATTTGATGGGGAAGCTTTCCCTCTCTAGAAAGCCTCTCTCTCCCTCTTGAAGTGCTCAGAAGAATGCTCAAAATTGAGCTATAATGTCGAATATATCGATAGGGAAGTCGGGTTAAAAATTAGAAAATTGGAGTCCCGAGTCAAATATGCGATCACATTTAGACCGCATAACTGACTTCAATTTAACCAACACTCTGAATTACTCTGCGACAGATATGCGGTCCGCATACCTGATTTGTGGCCGCATTCTGGATCGCATTGCTTGTATTTTTCTAGAAACTTATTCTTGACTTTTTAATGCACTATTAAATTCGAAGGTCCGAGATGAATTTCTAACACATGCTCCTAACTTGGCACCACGGAATCCGAGTTTTCGAGTACGAATTTTACGGGACCTTACATCTGATTACTAACCTATTAAATGTCAGTGTTATTCTCTTTTATAAGCAATGCACATATACAGAAGTTAAACTAAATTGAGAGCAAAAGAGCAAGACAATTTTGCAAGCAATTTATGTGTGATTTGAGTGTGCACTCCTAAAGCTACTTGAAAAAGATAGAGGAACCAGTTACATTGTGTCTATCTTTTCTTCTAGTTCAATTGAAGTAGGTGATTTAAAGTTGTACCTTTCAGCTTTCATAGAAGCAATTGTATTAGGCACTTATAGTGTTCAATTTATAGCTAACTTGAAGTAGTCGCAACAGTTGAGGTTGCGTGTTACAACGGGGTTAGAGTTAATCATTATGTTTACAAAGATTTTTTGTAAATGTTGTTTTGGCTCACTAATTTTAGTGAAAGTTTGGAAAATCCTACTGAATAATAGGTCGGGATTTTTTCACCTTTTGAGTCACGTATTTTTCATGTAAAAATATCAGTATTCTTTATTTTCAATATTTATAATTCCGCAAACAGTAGTAGTTGGAGCACTGAGAAGTTCTATATGCAAAAATTTGGTACCACACATATCTCCCCCCCCCCCCTTTTGTGTGGTACCGACGCTTAAAACATCAAGTAGGTTATCCCACTCGCACATATCCTGAACTCAATTGAGTTCTAATCGCAAACCAAGCTATTGAAGAGCAATTCTTCACCTTTGTTCTTTAGAGAAGCTTGATTTCTTTCTTCTTTTAATCTGAATTTCTGGAGTTGTATCATTCTCACTTATGGTGATAAAAGACCAACAAGAAAAAAGAGAATAATTTTCTTTGGAAAAGGGTCGTTATCAGTAGACAATGTCTAGATAGGCCAATAGTTGGAAAGTGGGAATTCCAACATAGTGTTTTGTGATGCAAGTGTAAACTAATATGACTGCAATTATGCAACACATCTAATTGATCAAAGAATCTGATATTAAGAGAACCTTAACCTAATGTAAACAATATAGCTGAGTAGCTGATACAGGAGGAAAGTACTTGTTCGCTTGTTGATTTTTAGTTGCATTACAAAGATCCTTAACAGAGTCAAAAGTCCAAAGCTTAAAGAAATTGAAACAAAATAAAACAGAGTTTCAATTAACTAAATGCATAGTAGAATATAATCCTACATCGAACGAACCGTTGTGCTCCAGGACTATTTATCTAACGAAGATGATGTCCTGGTCAGCTGGTGCAAACCTCAACTATTCCACTGAATACTTGGTCTGCTTTCTTATAACATGAAGAACTACTACTACTATAAAGAAAAAAAAAAAGAGGTTGCTAAACAGCAAATAGACGTAGCATTTTTTGGCTGAAAGGGATGGACTATCCAAACGATTTCAATGCAGAATCACAATTGAATCAACAACACATTATGTCTCAAAAGAACACACACAGAGGACCTGGTTGGCATAAACAAATATGCCTAAACATGAGAATACCAATAAGAATACTCAAAAGCAATAATGCAGAATGAGGATTTAAGAAGCACAATAATCTTATGGCAGTGAAGCAGAGAAAAGCAAAGCTTCACTCAGTTGCAGCTGCTTCCATCTTCAATTTCCTGCATCAAACATTGTGACACTCTGTTCAGCCTGTTGATTCGTATTTTCAAAAACAAGAAGGTGAAAACCAAAGCAAATCATATTGGATAAACATTATGGTTAACCAAATTACTATCTCTTTTATCTGCCTTTGCTAATTCAGGGTCTCAGATATTTGTGTGAATCTATTTTCTTTTCGATCATATTAAAAAAGAATGATCCAATTCTAAATTTTGAAATAATTTAGCTTAAATTCATAACTCTACCATTAATGAGAAACTTTTATTATCACACAAATACTCTAACCCATTTTTAACTTATTTAGGATCACAAATTTCAAAAGTATTCATTTTTCTTAAATTTCATGCCCAGTTACAAACAGGTATAACAGTCAAATAGAATATTCCAGTATTCTTTTCATCTTTGGCGTATAGTCTTGATCAAGTTTTTTTACTTCCCAGATACTATCCAACTGTTTAAACTGATCAATAAAACAGCATTGATCATACCTGTTGACCGATAACTATTTTTGGATATAACAAGAGGAAAATTAGGAATCAACAACATTATAAAAGATGAGGTACCATGGTACATGCTACGATATTGTGTTAATCAATGAAATTGGAGTGGGTGTCAATCAAAAGTCCCAACCAAATGGCGAAACACTAAAAGAGTAAGGGATTTAGTATAACTAGAAGTAAGACACAATACATGCACTATAATTCAAATATGCAGACTCAATGTTCCAGGAGGCAGGATTGAAGTAGGATGGTTGAAACAGAGGAGTGCAGAACGTTGTATGAAAAAAAGTTACTTACCAAAAGTAAAAGGCAAATTTTATAGAACGGACGGACTAACTATGTTGTGTTGGAGTGAATTTGAGGACTCTTAATCCCAAAATATCCACAAGATCAGTGTCGTAAAGATGCGAATATTAAGATGAATGTGCAACCATGCAAGATTAGATAAGATCATAAATGATCACATTCGTTAGAAGGTGCAACTATAGCAAATGTAGAAGATAGAATAAAAAAAGATATTTGTCCACGTGTTACACAAGCCTCGAAATGCATTGGCTCTTACACGTTATAACATAATGACTGAAAGGTGCAACATAGGAAAATTTGCCCAATATCAAGGAAATAACTTAACGCAAAAGATTCAGAACATCTCGAAATCCACAAATGTTTTTCAAAAGTTAAACCATAATAAAAAGTGAAAATCTATAAACGTGATACTAACTAGAAGTTTAACATTTACTAAAAGACTCTAGATATCTCCAAAAATATAACTACAACAGTATATCATAGAATCCTTAGTGTTGTGTAATCCTTGAGTACGAGGTATTAAAATATTATGAACTCTAACATAGCATTTAGGATGAGGATTGATACAATCGACCACAACGTACTTGTTCTATTCTTTCACTTGGTTTCTCCTAAAGTACTGGTGCCGCGGGTAATAAGGGAATTGCAATCACCTTGTAGTCAATTAAGGTGCATACAGCAACAGATTTACCTACGTAAAACCTCGTAAAATTCTAAAAACAATTTGGACTAATGTGCTAATGACATGAGTAAAGTAACCCCAATGTGTGTACGGACTCACACAAGAATGGTGCAGCCACTAGGATAGATAATGTGTATAGTATAAGTTGGATGTATTTTGAAGTGATGATGTAGTCCAAAGAGGCTAAGGATCAAAATCGCGAACAATGGTAACCCTTAGTACCTTTCATGTTAGTGTAATTAGGTGTAATTACATAGTTTTGGTCTATTTATCTGGCCAAGTAGTTGCTTGGTCATCACAGAATTAGATGCATTTGAGAGACTTCATGGCTAGAATGCTAATAGTGCCACATTGACTAGCATCTTCTTAGCACAGCAGCCCAATTTCCGACTTCCTACATTCTAAAACATGGGAACGTAGCTCACGGGTCATGCCACGGCATGTCCAGCCTAGTACAACCCAAGGGCCCTAAGAAAGGGCAGTGGCCAAGTTGAGGGACAGAATACTTCTAGCAACACGAACTCAAGACCTAAAGAAATTCAGGGGCTCGCACTCTGAGCTCAACGCAAGGGAGCTCAAGCGGTCAAGCTCAAGGGCAAAAGCCGGTTACAACAAAGTTATGCCATTGTGGGCCTTATCGCAGAAAGCCAATTCTGGGAAATTAAGAAGGCTTGTGAATGAGCCAAAACAAGACCGTAGATCCACTTTGCCAAAAAAGTGGAGAACTTCATCTTCGATATTGAAGAGTACTTCAATGTCATGGGAGAGTTAGAGGAAGCAAAAGAGGTAGCAACTGCTGCTATGTATCTTCAAGGAGATGCTAAATTCTGGTGGCGGATGAAATACGAAGCCATCAAGCCGGTGAAGATGCTCTTCAGACATGGGCAAAACTAAAGGTCGTCATACACCTTCAGTTCTTCCCCGAAAATGTTGAATACAATGCATGGAAGAAACTTACTAAATTTGTGGTTGTATGAATGAGTGAGTAAATAATCACAAATTTTCTCTCTCATTAAATTAAATGATATATTTACCTTTTCATCATTTCTATTTTTTTTTTTGTGTACACTTTTCTGGCTTCATGTTTTTGACTATTTCACTCTTTAATTTCAAGTCGGACTCTCTAAATTAGCCATATATTTTTTTAGTTATATTTGATTAATCAATAAATTAGAAAGCAAGTTCTTTTATGCTTCGTCTTTTTTAATTAAGAAATGGTACGGTTGCGGCACAAGATTCAAATCGATAGATAATGAGCACACCTCTCTGCCCTTTCTTTTACTTAAATATATTGCTATTGTCAATGGAAGAGTTTGAAATCGTGATGTGAGCCTAACCTAATCACGTGTTGCACTCTTGCCACTAGATCAAAGTCATGTAAGTTTCTTTTGTGTCTCATTATAATATGGAATTAATGGAAATATAGACTTTTCAATATATTTTGGCTTTAGACTACAAAATTCTTTGAGACACCCGTGCCCCCTACTGTTATCAGTGGGTGCTAGTCTTGTGTATTTATTTGTCTACATAGCCAAGGTATATCGGCCAGAGGTTCCATGATACTATATATGAAAGATCTACTTGGGCACATGAGACTTTGGTGTCATTTTACATTTATGGTATGATTTCAACATCATGCATGAGGCCTATGAGCCATACTTTCAGTTTATGGTGTCATTTTACTAATTGATGCATGCGTGTAGGTTCATGATTATGGGTAGGCATATATAGTTTTTAATTCGCTCAATAAAAGTTAAAGGTATTTAGTGTCGATCCAGTAGGCTGTACTCTCCCAAATTTGGGGCGTGACAACCTACAGATCAAATTCTTGGAAATTCGAATAGGAGAAATGAAGTAAATCAATCTAATTCTCTTAAACACAAGTGTGCAAAGGAAGTATCATTCCATCACTTCTCTCGACTAGATTTCAATGAAATGGATACAGGTATTTACAGATATATTTCAACATGTACAAAGTCTATTACATGTTTCACAATTTAATTAGATTATTCTCTCTTTATTCCAACTACATGTATCTAAAAAAACATGTACTAAACCATTCTAAAACATTAACACCTTAAAGGTCTTTTTCATCATTCCAAACAAGGTTCAATCTTGAGTGAAAATTTCCAAAATATTCTTTAACATCTTAATTTCTCTATAACCATCCTTCTCGGGGGTTTTGAATGTTTTACCACCTTCTTCCTCAAAAGTCAAAACACTCTTCTTTGTCTTACTCATAAAATATTTCATCAAAATTACTCCTTTTGGAGATTGAAGTTGTCCTATCATATTAAATTGAGTGTAATTGATACAAGCGAGGTTGAACAACCTCCACTTCCAACCAAGAGCTTGTGAGATCGAGTCTCCCCAAGAGCAAGGTTGGAAGTTCTTGGAGGGAAAAATGTCGGGGTCGATTTGGAAACAGCCTCTCTACCTCAGGATAGTGGTAAGGTTTGCATACACACTAACTTATTTAAGTTTTTTTAATTGTTCTTCAAAAATATTTATTAATTTTTATTTAACTAATTGTTTTCAATTAAATTAGTTTGCCCCGTAATTACATCAGAGCAACCAACATAATGCAGTGTACTACACAAAATTACATATAAATAAGTCTTTAAATTTACTGTATTGTGTAATTATTAGGTTATTGATTACGTAATTACATGATAATTTCCAAACACACCCGTAGTGTTAACTAATGATAAGTTTGAAATCACAAGGTCATGTGTAATATTTGAGAGAAAACATTGAATGGTAATAATTAAGACAAAAAAAGAGAAAAATACTTGTCTCTCACCTACTATATATTTCTCTTTTATGGTCTAATCACGTCTTATAATTTATAGTATTACATAATTATTAGCTATATTGTCCAGACTCTTCGAATATATCAATGGATGTATTTTTTATCCTCCAATGATGTATTTTTTAAGGATTTGATACGGGTGCGACAATATTTTTTAGAGTCCGTGCAACATACGTTACTACGCTATGTAATTATTAGGATAATAATTATACCATATAGCAATCATAGTGTGTTTTTTTAAACACACTATTTCACATTTCTTTTTTGTGACCTAATAATCGGGGTAGAAAGATGGAGACACGTCTACCTACGAATATACGAATGTAAAAGTTAAACACATTGGTAATCTATTGCCTATCCATGATTATCAAATTTTTAAGTGGATAATGTGAATCTTATCCATATTTGACCTATTTTTTAAAAATTCATTATCTAACTCAGTTTTATGAATGGATAATATTTTTTATTCATTTTACCACCACTAGTACCTATCTTTCGAGTAGAGTGTAAATATTGTTTAATTATTACACTCCTTTCTTCTATCTTTCTTGTCTCTTCAATGAAATATTAGTTAGGTAAGGAATAAAGGTTATTCAACAAGAAATCTATGAATAAAGGTCAATAAATGCCCTTTTATTAGCTGCCTATTGTTAATAGCTCCATCTATATAAGGCCTTTCTTGAAGTTTTTGACAACTGGAGTTTGTAAACAAGAGTGTTTTAGCTAGCGTACGGATAAAAATTTGATTGAAATTTAAAAAAAAAATGTTTTGAAGCTATATTGAGAATTAATTTTGCTAGTCGAAGTTATGTTTAAACATGCATTTTATTTGGAAAAAAAAAGTTAAAATTTTGTGAATAAGAAGAAATATTTTCATATTTTCAAAAAAAAATTCAAAACCCGATCATATTACATGAGCAAATAGTGTTTTCAAAATCTTTTTGGGTTTAAGTGGTAATCTATGCTTTTTTCTCAGACAAGAAAAGGAAAAAAGCCTTTTTTCAAAAATAAAAAAAATTCAAATCTAATATTTAAAAAACTCAAGATCTATTTTGTAGAGTTTTTAAAACATAAAAAACAGACTTTGAGTATTTTAAAAAATATATTTATTTTACAAAAACAGATCAAACAAACACTTAACAGACTAGAATTATATGTTTGTCTCCAAAATTAAAAGCAGCTGCCATTTCTGATGGTTTAAACTTTAAACCCAATAGGATATCTATCAGCTAGGTTAGGTTATATATATAGCCCCGCCTCATTTAACAACTCCAACGCTCCAAACCCTAGCGGCGTTAAACTGCCAGGTGTTGCCTTAATGTGACTGCTATTTTGGGTGGGGCTCTATAACTAAAGGAGACATAATAAATAAACAAAAAAAAGGTGTTTAATTAATATCTGTCCTCCACCATTGTTAAAGTGAACCCTTCATTTCACTGATTAACACCTGGCTATGGCTATAGACATGCTAGGAAGAAGGGAACCAAACAATGAGACAGCCAAGCCGATTCCCCCCTTCCTTATTCGCAGGAATCTATGCAGACAACATACTAGGTAGCAGTGTATAAAATATAGGAGAAAATTAGTAGTCTTACCTTTATCTGAAACCAAGAAATGAAAAAACTATTTTCATTGTACTATAACACGTTAATACCCAGAAATGAGAAAACTTTAACAGGAAAAAAAAGTTCAAAGAAAATGTGGGAAAATAAGCAGGAAGATAGAGCATAAGATTTAAAAGAGAAAATTACCATTTGTGAAGATGGGATGGAAATTCAGTTTTTTCCTTTTCCTTTCTGGTCTGAATGCCTACTGTCATTATAGAAGAGGTGTAAACGGCCGGTATCATATGCAGACAGAAAGTGGTGATGGTTTTCAACAGATGGAGCACCAGTGTTGTTGGGAGCTGTAGCAGCAGCTATTGTGCTGCCATTGAAGAAACTTTGTGATCCCTCATACCTCTGGAAATGAGGTAACGAAGAAGAATTGGACTGAAGGGTCCCCCTATTATAACCAGCAAGGCCGGAAGAAGACGATGATGATATGCTAAAGTTCAAATTATACTCATTAGCACTATTACTGGCATGGCCATTATTTCCCAAATGGTCACTCAAAAATGGAAAATGCTGCAGCTCAGGATGATGGTCTCCCGTAATACTAAACATTGGTGATGACACAGTGAGTGGCTGTTGTTGTATAGGATTTCCCAAATGAAAACCAGAAGTAGAGTTGTCGTTTCCACGAAGACCTAAAAGTCCTGAGGGGAAGTACTCAAATGGAGATGAGGAGGACCATTGCCTAGGAGATTTGTTAAACAAGTTTGTCTCACTACCTCTACCATTACAAGTAATATTATTGTTCATACCTCCCGTCAATAGTTCGGTGAAAGAAGAATTATGCACATTTTGGTGATGTGCAGTTCGAGTGGACTCGTTTTCTTTCTCTTTCTCCTTCTCCTTCTCTGCAGCCCTTTCCCTTGCCCGTTCCCTTGCCTTGACGCGATTTTCTGACCGGGATAGAGACAACCCAGAACCTTTGCTTGTCTCAGATGTGCTACTACAAGCAGATTTCGACAAAGACACAGGTTGTTGGTATTGGTAATTCGGATCACCTTCCATTTCAACCTCAGCTGAATCAAGACCTTGCTCAGTTCCAGCGCTAGACCTTTTATCCTCACTGATCTGTTGTGTGTCTGGAAAAGCATTGAGAGAAGGAAGCTCAGAGATTGAAGGTGCCGCTGCTTTTAACAACCATTCAACAGCTTTGCTTGGTTGATCATAACCAAGTCGATCTTGCAAATCATAGAACTGAATAGCTGTGTTAACAGACAGCCTAACTCTCCGATCTCGGAGTCCTTTTGAAGTCCACACTTTACTGTGTCTATCTTTCCCTCCTGATGCACGAGAAACTCGAACAATCCGATTTGAAGGCCACCCACAAAGCCTACCAATACCACCGCCGCCAAGACCATGACTCCCTTTCACCGCTTCATTTTCATCTTGTGACTCAAATCTACCATTTCCATTGCTGATTCTTGGAAACTTACACCCTTGTTTTTGAATCTCATCCACCCCCATACTACTTTCATACCTTTCTCAAACAACCACCCTAAACCAACCCCACCTTTCTTGAAAAAGGAGAGTATAACACAAATCAGCAAAGGGGGTGTTTTTTTTTCTTCTTCTCTCTATGTGGATTTGGGATTGTAATTAGGGTTTAGGGATGGAGGAGAAAAAGAAAGGTAGATAAGAAAAAAAGTGTAGATAGGTAGGTGTATGGGTTGATGTATTTAGATGCGGGTTTTGGATGTACTTTGCATTGATGATGATCACACAGAGTACTTTGGCTTTTTCGGTGATATTTGCATACATACACACAAAAATAAAGAGAAAAAAAGTTGGGTTCGATGTATCAACGTTTGGTACCAGAGAGGAAGGGGGCTGGTTGCAAATGTCAGAAGAGATGAGAAGGAAAAAGAAGGCTCCTTTATGCAGTGCTTTCAAAAGCAAAGACTGTCTACTTGCTCAGAACTCTTAGCTCCTCAGCCCTGTAAGAAAATTTACAGTCAAACTCATAACCACAAAAATCAGAAGCCCCTCCCCCCACCCGCCACCCCCACCCCAACAAAAAAGCTTAAGAAATGAAAATATAAATAAAGGCAATATATGAAGAAGCATCAGATGCTAGAGAACGTACAACACTTCTTTTGCTATCTTTATACTACTGGACTTGAAGTCTTGATTCTATCAGTAAACTTTGCCACCATCATAATGAAACCCCATAAGCTAGAAAAGCTATTAATAGCATGTTTTATAGTAAATGAAAAAGTCTATTTCCCCTTTGATCTATTTTTAAAAAAATAGCCTTTTTCACTTCGCTTCAGATTTAAACTAGGGAACTGCAGGGTTGATGAGAAAAAGGTAAACAAGAGGAGTAATTGCTGCTGCTACTTGATCTAAAGAAGAAGAAGCCTTTGAAGGGTAGAGCTTTTTGTGGTTAATTAAAGCTTTGCTGACCCTACATATTGTAGAGTACCGTACATTATTGCTATGCTCAGAGGTAAAAGATTAACCACAAACAGAGAAAATAATGGAAAATAATTTAAAGAAAATTAAACTATTTCTCCTAGATATTAAACTTATTCTTCTTATACAATACCATCAACAATTAAACAAAGAAATAAAATAGTGTTAGTATTTACTTGTGTTTATCTATATATCTTCAACAATTATATTATATATTTCGTCCGTTTTAACTAAGATGACACATTTCGCTTATCGAGAGTTAAAGTATAAAAAGTTTGACCAATATTTTAAAATATATTTTATTATCAAATTGATATGAGAAAAATTATTAATTTATAGTACTTTCTGTAGCTTTTGAAAATTTAAATATTAATTTAAACTATTTAATTTAGCTTTAAAATATTAACTATTGATAAGCAAAATGTACATTTAAATTGATTTTGTAGGTATTTTATCTACCCTTTGCTTGTCTCTTGAAGAGATGCAACAAAACGACAAGATGTAAGCTGTTGGATATGTGAGTTTTGTGCTCTTTCAAGGGCTCCAACTTGCCAGATCAGCTTCTGCTTTCACATACAATCACTTCCACAACTCACAAAAATATCTTCCTTAAATTCCAGCCCTTCAATTATACGTAACATTTTTTTCCTTTTCTTAATCATTATAACTAAAAAGGTTGCTTCTTTAATGTAAGTTCAGCTACAAAGTGGTTCTTCTCTTGTCCACGATAAATGACTAATTTTAAAGATATGCATGCGAATCGATTTATCGCGGAGTATGAACACACGACAGCTCACGTTTGATTATAAATCGAATCGATTATTTATTATCAAAATCGAAATTGAAAAAATCGGAACCTTATTGAAACGATAATGATAAGCATATGTACAAATCAATAACCAATAAGTAATTATTGATAAGGGTCAAAATTGAATTGGTATATCAAATGTACTTCCCTAAATTGTAGACACTTGTAAAAAGTAATTACCTCTATTTGTGCAGTTCAATATAACATATATATATATATATATATATATATATATATATATATATATATATATATATATATATATATATATATATATATATATAATTCCACTACTATACAATATCATTTTCCCTAATCTATACCATTTTCTTTACCCTAAGTCCATTACCATATTATTTCCTCTATCACATTTAAGGAATGATCATATTTAAAGATCAAATGAATGAAGTTCAAATTAATGGAAAACAGAATTAGGCGTGATGATGTATCTTTTTTTTTATTCCGTTGGAGTGTTGGTGGCATACATTTGATCCCTTACTTTAGTTTTGTTGCATGTGATTGTTGCTTCTTTTCGTCCATAATAGTTAGGCGCATTTATAGAAATATACTTTCTGTGAAATCCCACAAATTTTCTTATTGATGTAATCGATAACCGAATCGATAAGCCCCCAAAATCGATAAATCAAAATCGAAAAAATCAAAACCTTATTGAAATGATAACGATAAGCATATGTACAAATCGATAATCGATAAGTAATTATCGATAAAGGTCAAAATCAAATCGATAAATCGATGCACACCCCTAATTAATTTATTTTAGACATGTCTATTAAAAAATATTATATTCTATGCAAAAATATCTAGTATGATCAAACTACCCTTAACTAAATCTTTAATTTGAGGAGTAAGAAAACTTTTTAGTGATATGTACATAAGGATAATTTTGTAAAAATAAATTGAATTTATCTTGATTATATAAACGGACACTTATTTCGAACCAAAATGAAAAACAAATTGATTACTTATTAGGCCATCTCAAACCTTGCCCCCATTTTTTATCCTCAAAATAGAGATTTTCTCATTTTGGAGACAACTTACTCCAACCATTCCCCCTTTTTTATCTTAAACTTTTTTATATACTTCTCTCTCTTCTATATTATATTATTATCTTTTATTTCAATTTTATTTTTAATTTCTATTAAACAAATTTCATCTTTTATTTTTATTAATTTATAATTTCCATATTCCATAAAATTTTAAATAATACTCTTAATTTATAAATAATTATTATAGATTAACTAATAATTCAAGTAAAAGTTAAATCATTGCGATACAAGATTAATTAAATACATATTACATAACGATAAAATTCATTTGAAATACTAAATAAATATTCAACTTCAACCTCTAGTATTTTTTCATAAATGATCTCTTAATGCATTATGAAGTGCAAAATAAAACATCTTTGTCCTTAAATTTTCTATAAATGATCTATTAATGCATCATTCAGTTTTTTAGATAATTATATATTTTTTATACAGTTAACTTATAATAAAATTAACTTATAATTTTACATAAAAATAATAAATGCACAAAAATTAATTTATCAAAACTATAAACCAAAGTTAAGATATAATATTAATATTAAAAAGATATTACATAAACATAATTAGGTATATATAATGAGATAAATTAAAAGATTAAATAATAAAATAATAATAATAATTTAATGAATAGTAATGGAGGAGATGAATAGTATACCCCATATGTAAGGGAACACTATTCATCTCCAATTTGGGGATAAAAATGGGGATTTGAGCAAAATTCCCCCAAAAACCCTAATTTTGCAAGAAATGTGTACTATTAATTTCTTAAACACATATAGATAACTAAGACTTCACAAAAGTAAACCCGAAAATTACTAAAGAAGCGTTTTTACACACAATAATATTACTAGTAACTTTTACCTTGAAAAATACTACAAGTATTATACTCCGTTTGGTTCATAATAAGTGACCAATTTTTTAACACGTCCATTAAAAAAATACTAAATTATATACAAAAATATTTAGTATGACTAAACTACCCTTATTAAATATTTGTCATATAGTTATAGTGAGGAGTGAGAAAACTTTTTAGGGATATGCACATAAGGGTAAAAGAATAAAAACAAATTAAATTTTTTCTTGATTACATATTTGGATACTTATTTTGAACCAAAATGAAAAGGTAAACTTATCACTTATTGTTAACCGAAGGGAGTAGCATATTTGGCCAAGTTTTTTTGTGCCAAAAGTGCTTTTTTGGCCAAATATTGAGGTGTTTAACGAAGCTTTTCAAAAGAAAAAAATACTTTAAGGAGAAGTATAAGCAGAAAAAAGTCCAAAAGTACTTTTCTGAAAAGCACTTTTGAGAAAAATATGCTCGAAGCAGTTTTTAAAAGCTTAACCAAACACTAATTACTCCTCAAAAATATTTTTCAAATTAATTAGTCAAATAAAAATTACTCTTCACTAAAAACACTTTTTTTAAAAATATTTCTCTAAATAATACTATGATTTAAGAAGTTTTGGCCAAACATATCAGTAGTAAAAAGATTAATACTAGTAATCTTGATACACCAAAATGCGAATTTTTAAATTGGGAAATGGGACAAATGAAGACAGATCACAAGGAGCATAGTAGAAGAAGATGATGATGAAGAAGAAGAAGCAAATAGGTAAGAAAGTAGGTAGCTAGTTCCAAAGTTCGAAGAATGTTACCCCAATTTCCTGAAATTTTGCTTCCTCATCTCACAACTTTCCGTACTCCAAACCCCAAGTCACTACTAATTCTACTCAAACCCAAAAAATCTAGTAGCAAAATAGTACTCCAGTTGTAATTAAACTAGAAAAAGAAACTCTTAGCTGAACAAATTGTTTTGTCACTATCTTCTTCGGTCCTCATTAGTAAAGCTGAAAATAGGTTAATCTGTTTTCAGCTTGGGATTTACGCCGGAGCAGAGCACTCGTAAAATGCTCATGAGTTAATGTAACGATCCGGCCCGTCGTTACGGGAATTATCACCCTGTTACTTTGCATTTACATATCTTATGCTTTTATATCAGTATTAGAGTATATCGAGTGAGTTAGGAGTGATTCGGGTTGAGAATGAAGCAAATAGCATGTTTGAAGAAAGCTTGAATATGGGAAGTCAACCAAAAGTTAACTATTGAGTTAGAATGCTCGGAACCGGATTCTGATGATTCGGCTAGTTCTGGGGGATCACTTATGACTTACGAGAACAGTCGGAACTGAATTCGGAGATCCGGTGTAGTTTTAAGCTTGAATTGGCGAATGTTGAATTTTGACGAAAACCGGATGGTAGGTGATATTTTGATCCGGGGGTCGGAATGGAATTCGACAATTTCTGTAGCTTCGTTATGTGATTTTGGATATGTCTGCAAATTTTCAGGTCATTCGGACATCGTTTGATCGGGTTTTGGATTGAATGTTAGTTTCAGAAGTTTTAAAGAAACTTAGGCTTGAATCCGTGTGTAAATGGTGATTTTGATGTTTAGGATGGTGTTTTTGTGATTGGAACAAGTCCGTATCATGTTTTGGACTATGTTGGTGGTTTTCGTTGGGGTCTCGGGGGCCTCGGGATGATTTCGGACCGTCAACCGGGCATGTTGAACTTGGCAAAATCTGCAAAAAATTGCAGGTTACTGCCCAGGCATTTAAGCCTTCGCGTTCGCGTGGCATGGGCCGCGTTCGCGAAGGCCAAGCGGGGCAAAGCATCGCGATCGCGTGACTGGGGTCGCGTTCGCGTAGGCCAGGATTTTTGAGCTTCGCGATCGCGTTCCTAGGGTTGCGTTCGCGTAGGTACGTGAGAGTGTGCATCGTGTTCGCGAGAGGGGGATCGCGAACGCGTAGAAGAAATATCTGGGCGGCTGGGAGTTTGAGCATCGCGAACGCGTGGTTGGCGTCGCATTCGCGAAGAGTAACTGGAAGCTGAGCATCGCGAATGCGTGAGGGCTCACGCGAACGCGTAGAACAAAATAGCTGTCAGTGAAATAAAAATCACAGAACAGAGAGCTCGCGGGTTTACACCCCAAAAATACAATTTTGAGCCCTAGAGAGAAGAAAACTCGAGGAAAACACCGAGAAATCATCGGGTATTCATCGGAGGTAAGATTCTTGACTCAAAAACATAATTTTATGGTAGGATTAACATCAATCTTCATGAATTTGAGTAGAATTTTGAAGAATTGTGGCCTAGGTATTGAAAACGGGATTTTTAGTTTTGGAAGGCCATTTGAACTCCGATTTCGATAAATTTTATATGCACGGTCTCGCGGCGAAACGAGGATCGCGTTGGTACTAATTTTGGAATTTTCCGAGCAGTGGGACCGGGGTCGAGTTTTACCAACTTAGTGTATTTATGCGTATTTCATGTAAATTGAAATGGGTTATGATTCTTTGACCCGTATTTGATACAATTATTGTGGTTTGACTAGATTCTACACACGAGGGAGCGAATTTCAAAGGAAAAGGCATCGCGGACGAGTCTACGACCGGCTAGAGGTTAGTAGTTTGTGTATATGGTAGCCTGAGGGTTCGAAACCCCGGCTTAGTACATTGTGACGCTAGTAGGGCGTGGCTCGCACACCGTGGCAGGTGCGGGATTGATTGTGACTGGGGATTGAGACTTGGTCCATCCCGGAAATGAATAATATGTTATTAGTGTTAGAAATACATTGTATTTGATATATTTGTGGGCGGTAAGCCTTGTTTGGGGCCTTGTGCCGACCTGTAGCGTCCTTAGAGGACAATATTTATGTGATAGCTATATTTGCTTAGATCACTGATCTCAGTCCTGGAAATTGAAATAACTATTGAAATGAAGTCACCGGTTTTTGCAAATTAAATAAAAGTTAAGTATTTTTCATAAATTATGAACTGGAAATTGGAATTAAGAAGAATGAACTATTTTTTTTTTGTGACTTATCTGATTTATGAGGACTGGGGATGGATCGGGCTGCACGCCGTAGCGGTTGATATGAGGATCGGGCTGCACGCCGCAGCAGTATTGCGCTTGGGCTGTAGGAGCTCCTCCGGAGTCTCTGCACAACCCCAGTGAGCGCCGTCGACGTTAAATGGATCGGGCTACACGCCGTAGCGGTTATGTGCATTGCATTGCATCTTTATTTGTTGAATTACTCTGTGGTAGTTGTATTGTATTGTTGATGCTAGTTCGTAGGAGATTCGAACTGTAGTGTAGTTTCATATTGTTGTATTTTGTGGATTTCCTACTTTCAGCTGCTTTTATATATTTATTACTCACTGAGTACTTAGTACTCACCCCTACTCCCTGCACCTTTTGTGTGCAGACTCAGGTACTCAGGAGCAGTAGACAGGCATTTCCAGCGGTTTCAGAGTCATACCGAGTTGCTAAGGTAGCTGCCGACGTTCGCAGAACCTAGCTACTCCTCCTCTTTCCAGTTGTTATTTTGTATTCAGACTTGAGTATTTCTATACAGTATTCTCTATTCTCGTTGGGTTTTGTTAGAGGCTCTAGACTTGTGACTCCAGATCTTTGGGAGTGTCAGTTATTTTCGCACTTCTCCGTATTTTGTTCATTATTATTATTATTGGAGTTCTTAAACTCATATATTCTTCTTGGGATGTCCATTTGGGGCTGATATTCGATGTGATAAGTAATTGTTGGTCTGGCTGGCCTAGCTTAATTGTTGGGCGCCATCACGACCGGATTTGGGTCGTGACAAGTTGGTATCAGAGCCTAGGTTACTAGGACTCGCGAGTCATGAGCCGGTTTAGTAGGCTTTCGCGGATCGGTACGTAGACGTCCGTACCTATCCTCGGAGGGCTACAGAAACTTTAGGAAAAACCTCATTTTTTTGGATTCATATCGTCCGATTTGTGTTATCATGAAATTAAATTTTTCCATATTCTATTCTCTCGCAGATGGCGAGAATACGTGCTAGCGGACGTGGCGGACGACCACCATTGGCACCTAGAGGCCGTGGTCATGGTAGAGGTAGGGCAGCAGTACCAGCACCTGCTGACCCACCAGCTGACCAGGCTCAGGGTCAGATTCCCGCACTAGTGGCCCAGGCTCAAGACCAGATTCCAGCGGCAGACGCTCCGGCAACTCAGGTTCAGGCACCGGCAGTGCCCATTGTGATACCGGGTCTTTAGGAGACCTTGGCCCAGATCTTATCAGTATGCACAGGATTGGCTCAGGTCGTTGCAGCGGCTCGCACACCCGAGCCGGTGATACAGGGTATTCAGGCATCGGGGGCAGCTCCAGTTCAGCCAGTTGCGCCCGTAGCACCAGCTCCTGCTCATGTGGTTCCAGTTATGCCCGACGATGAGCAGCGTCGTTTGGAGAGGTTTGAGAGGCTACAGCCCCCGGCATTCAGTGGTGCTGAGGGCGAGGACGCCCAGGGTTTTCTTGACAAGTGTCAGCGCATGCTTCGCACCGCGG
This sequence comes from Nicotiana noctiflora, assembly GCA_032618575.1. NCBI lineage: Eukaryota > Viridiplantae > Streptophyta > Magnoliopsida > Solanales > Solanaceae > Nicotiana > Nicotiana noctiflora. The sequence continues at coordinate 40,278 of JASVEL010011688.1, read as the reverse complement.
GTATTCTAGAGTCCAGCGGTGTTTCATTCACCACTTTTCGGTTCACAGGTGCAGCATTTCAGTGGTGGGAGGATTTTAAGAGGCGTAGGCCCGCTGGGGCAGCGCCCCTCACTTGGCAGCAGTTCTCCATGGTATTTTTGGAGAAGTATGTGCCTCAGTCCCAGAGAGAGGAGCTGCGTCGTTAGTTTGAGTGGCTGAAGCAGGGGGATATGTCGGTTACTCAGTATGAGATGAGATTCACACAGCTAGCCCTCCATGCCATGTGGATGGTTCCGACGGACAGAGAGAGGATCAGGAGATTTATAGATGGTCTTATCTATCCCATCCGTATATTGATGACCAGAGAGAGGGCTTCGGCAGTTACCTTTGAGGAGGTGGTTGATGCGGCCCGTCAGATTGAGATAGATCGCCGCAAAGAGCGTGAGGAGAGGGAGGCTAAGAGGCCTCGTGGTATTGGTAGTTACAGTGGTGCTCCGTCTAGGGGCCAGCCTTAGCATAGTAGGGGTCGTTCATTCAGATCTCATCAGTCAGGACGTGCAGAGTCCAGTGAGCTTCATCAGATCGCGGTCGTCGGGGCCATCTGGGTTATCAGGGTCAGCAGGGTCGTCAACGAAGTCAGCCTGCATTGAATGCTCTTCCAGCTCAGAGCTCTGCTCCTGCTTCCTCAGCACAGGGTTCGTCCGTAGCGAGGGGTCCTCAGCAATCCCTTTTTCCATCTTCAGGTCGTTTTTTTGAGTGCGATGATTTGGGCCATATCAGGAGAGAGCGTCCTCAGTGGCTTCGTAAGCGTCTCAGCAGAGGGATCAGCCCTCGTCTTCTACTCATGTTTCTTCAGCGCCAGCACAGTCGGCTAGGACTGGTGGCCAGGTATCCAGAGGTCGCCCTAGGGGCGAGGATCGTACTGGTGGAGGCCAGGCTCGTTTCTATGCTCTTCCGGATAGGAAGGATGCTAGCGCTTCAGATGCGGTCATTTCATGTATTATCTCAGTCTGCCACAGGGATGCTTCTGTCTTATTTGATCCCGGATCCACCTATTCTTATGTCTCTACTTATTTTGCACATCATTTGGTAATGACCCGTGGTATTCTTGCTTTGCCCGTACATGTGTCTACCCTAGTGGGGGATACTGTTGTTGTGGATCAGGTATATCGATCCTGTCTTATTACTATTGGGGGTCTGGAGACCCGAGTTAATTTATTACTACTGGGCATGGTAGATTTCGATGTGATTCTGTGCATGGATTGGCTATCTCCTTACCATGCGATTCCGGATTGTCATGCCAAGACAGTCACACTAGCTATTCCAGGTAATCCGAGGATCGAGTGGCGTGGCTTGACTGATTATGTGTCCGATAGGGTGATTTCTTATATAAAGGCCCAACGAATGATTGGCAAGGGTTGTTTATCTTATTTGGTCTTCATTAGAAATGTTGAGGCTGAGACACCCAGTCTTGATTCGGTCCCCATTGTGAAGGAGTTTTCGGATGTATTTCCAGCAGACCTGCCAGGCATGCCGCCTGACAGGGATATTAATTTTGGTATTGACTTGTTGCCTTGCACTCAGCCCATTTCTATTCCTCCTATCGCATGGCACCAGCGGAGTTAAAAGAATTGAAGGAACAACTTTAGGAACTCTTAGATAAGGGTTTCATTCGTCCGAGTGTGTCACCCTGGGGTGCATCAGTGTTGTTCGTGAAGAAGAAAGATGGCACAATGAGAATGTGCATTGATTACAGGCAACTGAACAAGGTAACAGTGAAGAATAAGTACACATTGCCTCGTATAGAGGACCTATTTGATCAACTTCATGGAGCCAGTGTATTTTCTAAGATTGATCTTCGATCGGGCTATCATCAGTTGAAGATCAGGGACTCAGATATTATGAAGACAGCGTTCAGGACGCGATATATTTCCTGGTGATGTCTTTCGGGTTGACTAATGCCCCAGATGCATTCATGCACTTGATAAATAGCGTATTTCGTTCGTACCTAGATTCTTTTGTGATTGTGTTTATTGATGATATTCTGGTGTATTCACGCAGTCAGGAGGAGCATGCACAACATCCGAGGGTGGTACTGCAGAGGTTGAGAGAAGAGAAGCTTTATGCAAAATTCACTAAGTGTGAGTTCTGGCTTGATACTGTGACTTTTCTGGGACATGTAGTGTCCAGTGATGGTATTCGGGTTGATCCACGGAAGGTCGAGGCAGTGCAGAATTGGCCCAGACCTTCCTCAGCTACTGAGATTCGGAGTTTTCTCGGCATGGCAGGCTATTATCGCCGGTTTGTTTAGGGTTTCTCATCTATTGCTTCACCGTTGACTAGGTTGACACAGAAGAATGCTCCATTTGTGTGGTCTGATGAATGTGAGGAGCTTCCAGAAGCTCAAGGAGGCTTTGACCACAGCTCCAGTACTTGTGTTGCCATCAGCCTCAGGGTCATATACGGTGTATTGTGATACTTCTAGAGTTGGGCTCGATTGTGTGTTAATGCAGGAGGGTAGAGTTATTGCATATTCTTCTCGTCAGCTAAAGCCCCACGAGAAGAACTACCCCGTTCATGATTTGGAGTTAGCTGCTATTGTTCATGCCTTGAAGATTTTGAGGCATTACCTATATGGTGTATCTTGTGATGTATATACAGACCACCGCAGCCTTCAGCATTTGTTTAAGCAGAAAGATCTAAATTTGAGGCAGCGGAGATGGCTCGAATTGCTTAAAGACTATGATATTACTATCTTGTACCATCCCGGAAAAGCCAATGTAGTGGCTGATGCATTGAGCCGGAAGGCTATTAGTATGGGCAGTTTGGCGTATATTCCAGTTAGGGAGAGACCCCTTGCAGTTGATGTTCAGGCGTTAGCTAATCAGATGGTGAGACTGGATATTTCTGAGCCCAGTCGGGTGATGTCTTGTGTAATGGCTCGTTCTTCTTTATATGATTGTATCCGAGAGCTCCAGTATGATGATCCACACTTACTTGTCCTTAAGGACAGAGTTCAGCATGATGATGCCAGAGATGTCACTATTGATAGTGATGGTGTATTGCGGATGCAGGGCCGGATATGCGTGCCCAATGTTGACGGCCTTCGTGAGTTGATATTGGAGGAGGCCCACAGCTCGCGGTATTCTATTCATCCAGGAGCTGCGAAGATGTACCGGGATTTGAAGCAGCATTACTGGTGGAGAAAGATGAAGAAAGATATTGTGAGCCATGTGGCTCGGTGTCTAAACTGTCAGCAGGTAAAATATGAGCATCAGAGACCTGGCGGTGTATTCCAGGCGTATTGATATTCCTGAGTGGAAGTGGGAAAGGATTACTATGGACTTTGTTAGCGGACTCCCTCGGACGGCGAGGAAGTTTGATTCAGTTTGGGTGGTGGTGGATAGGTTGACCAAGTCAGCTCACTTCATCCCAGTGTGTACTACTTATTCCTCAGAGCGGTTGGCAGAGATATTCATCCGTGAGATAGTGAGATTGCATGGAGTTCCTATTTCCATTATATCAGACAGAGGTACCCAGTTCACATCTCAGTTCTGGAGGACATTTCAGCGAGAGTTGGGTTCACAGGTAGAGCCGAGCACAACATTTCATCCACAGACGGATGGACAGTCTGAGCGTACTATTCAGATATTAGAGGACATGTTGCGTGCTTGTGTTATTGATTTCGGTGGTTCGTGGGCGGATTATTTGCCTCTTGCGAAGTTTGCTTATAATAATAGCTATCAGTCCAGCATTCAGATGGCACCGTATGAAGCTTTATATGGGAGGCGGTGTAGGTCTCCGGTCAGTTAGTTCGAGCCCGGCGATGCTAGGTTGTTGGGGATAGAGTTAGTCCAAGATGCCTTAGACAAGGTGAAGGTGATTCAGGAGAGACTTCGCACAGCGCAGTCGCGTTGGAAGAGTTATGCGGACCGAAAGGTCCGAGATGTGTCCTATTCAGTGGGTGAGAAGGTGTTGCTGAATGTTTCGCCTATGAAGGGCGTTATGAGGTTTGGAAAGAAAGGAAAGTTGAGCCCAAGGTTCATTGGACCCTTTGAGGTACTTAGAAAAGTTGGGGAGGTGGCCTATATACTTGCTTTGCCACCTAGTTTGTCGGGAGTTCACCCGGTGTTCCATGTATCCATGCTCTGAAAGTATGTCGGAGACCCGTCTCATGTGTTAGACTTCAACAAGATACAGCTAGATGAGGATTTGACTTATGATGTGGAACCGGTAGCCATTTTGGGTCGACAGGTTCGTAAGTTGAGATCCAAGGACATAGCTTCAGTGAAAGTGCAGTGGAGAGGTCGTCCCGTGGAGGAAGCAACTTGGGAGACCGAGCAGGAGATGCGGAGCAGATATCCACACTTGTTTGATACTCCAGGTATGTTTCTTAACCCGCTCGCGGACGAGCGTTTGTTTAAGTTGGGGAGAATGTAACGACCCGGCCCGTCGTTACGGGAATTACCACCCCGTTACCTTGCATTTACATATCTTATGCTTTTATATCAGTATTATCGGGTGAGTTAGGAGTGATTCGGGTTGAGAATGAAGCAAATAGCATGTTTGAATAAAGCTTGAATATGGGAAGTCAACCAAGAGTTGACTATTGAGTTAGAGTGCTCGGAACCGGATTCTGATGATTCGACTAGTTCCGGGGGATCATTTATGACTTAAGAGAGCAGTCAAAATCGAATTCAGAGGTCCGGTGTAGTTTTAGGCTTGAATTGGCTAAGGTTAAATTTTGGCGAAATCCGAACGGTAGGTGAGATTTTGATCCGGGGGTCGGAATGGAATTCCGACAATTTTTGTAGCTTCGTTATGTGATTTTGGATATACGTCTGCAAATTTTCAGGTCATTCGAACATCGTTTGATCGGGTTTTGGATTGAATGTTAGTTTCGGAAGTTTTGAAGAAACTTAGGCTTGAATCCGTGTGTAAATGGTGATTTTGATGTTTATGATGGTGTTTTTGTGATTGGAACAAGTCCGAATCATGTTTTGGACTATGTTGGTGATTTTTGTTGGGGTCTCGGGGGCCTCGGGATGATTTCGGACCATTAACCGGGCATGTTGAACTTGGCAAAATCTGCAAAAAATTGCAGGTTACTGCCCAGGCATTTAAGCCTTCACGTTCGCGTGGTATGGGCTGTGTTCGCGAAGGCCAGACGAAGCAAAGCATCGTGATCGCGTGAATAGGGTCGCGTTTGCGTAGGCCAGGATTTTTGAGCTTCGCGATCGCGTTCCTGGGGTCGCGTTCGCGTAGGTACGTGAGAGTGTGCATCGCGTTCGCAAACGCGTAGAAGGAAAATCTGGGCGGCTGGGAGTTTGAGCATCGCGAACGCGTGGTTGGCGTCGCGTTCGCGAAGAGTAACTGGAAGCTGAGCATCACAAATGCGTGAGGGCTCACACGAACGCGTAGAACAAAATCGCTGTCAGTGAAATAAAAATCACAGAACAGAGAGCTCGCGGGTTTACACCCCAAAAATACAATTTTGAGCCCTAGAGAGAAGAAAACTTGAGGAAAACACTGAGAAATCATCGGGTATTCATCGGAGGTAAGATTCTTGACTCAAAAATATAATTTTATGGTAGGATTAACATCAATCTTCATGAATTTGGGTAGAATTTTGAAGAATTGTGGCCTAGGTATTGAAAACGGGATTTTTAGTTTTGGAAGGGCATTTGAACTCCGATTTCGATAAATTTTATATGCACAGACTCGTGGCGAGACGAGGATCGCGTTGGTGCTAATTTCGGAATTTTCCGAGCAGTGGGCCCGGGGTCGGGTTTTACCAACTTAGTGTATTTATGCGAATTTCATGTAAATTGAAATGGGTTATGATTCTTTGACCCGTATTTGATACAATTATTGTGGTTTGACTAGATTCTATGCATGAGGGAGCGAATTTTAAAGGAAAAGGCATCACGGACGAATCTACGACCGGCTAGAGGTGAGTAGTTTGTGTATATGGTAGCCTGAGGGTTCGAAACCCCGGCTTAGCACATTGTGACGCTAGTAGGGCATGGCTCGCACACCGTGGCAGGTGCAGGATTGATTGTGACTGGGGATTGAGACTTGGTCCATCCCGGAAATAAATAATATGTTATTAGTGTTGGAAATACACTGTATTTGATATATTTGTGGGCGGTAAGCCTTGTTTGGGGCTTTGTGCCGACCTGTAGCGTCCTTAGAGGACAATATTTATGTGATCGCTATATTTGCTTAAATCACTGATCTCAGTCCTGGAAATTGAAATCACTATTGAAATGAAGTCACCGGTTTTTGCAAATTAAATAAAAGTTAAGTATTTTTCATAAATTATGAACTGGAAATTGGAATTAAGAAGAATGAACTATTTTTTTTTTGTGACTTATCTGATTTATGTTGACTGAGGATGGATCGGGCTGCACGCCGCAGCGGTTGATATGAGGATCGGGCTGCACGCCGCAGCAGTATTGCGCTTGGGCTGTAGGAGCCCCTCCGGAGAGTCTCTGCACACCCCCAGTGAGCGCCGTCGACGTTAAATGGATCGGGCTACACGCCGTAGTGGTTATGTGCATTGCATTGCATCTTTATTTGTTGAATTACTCTTTGGTAGCTGTATTGTATTGTTGATGCTAGTTCGTAGGTGTCACGCCCTAAATCGGGGAACATGACCGGCGCCTGACCGGGTTGCCCCAATCAAGCAGACCTGGGTGCCTTTCATTCCCACGCGTTACCCCTGTATTGATTGTTTCCCATTAACCAACTATCTTACTAACCATGAATGATTTCACATTAAACAATTGAAACCATACGAGTGATTCATTAACAAGTTTGCAGTTTTTACAACGCCCGACATAACGTAATATATACATAAGACTGGAGTCCCACAGTTACATGTCTACAGAGCCTCTAGGATACAAAAAGGGGGATACAATACTTGCCGGTAACAAGGCTCCGGCTATACCTTACAAAACCAAAATGAAATCTAAACAGAAGTGGCATGAACCACACAAGGCCCCGAGGAAGAAAGGGGCTCACCAAAACGGGAAGTGGAAGGAGAAGGATACTACTGCCGATGAGCTGAAGTGCCTGCTACTGATCCACCTACAATCATAACACGAATGTAGCGTCCCCGGCAAAAGGGACGTCAGTACACTTGAATTGTACTGGTATGCATGGACAAACTTTGTCCCAAGTAAACTCAAGCCATTAAATTACATTAAAACTAATCAAGCCAGCCAACCATGTTTTCCACCTTTTTCTCATTTCAGATAAGCCTCAACATAAGCACATTCAAGGTCAACAAATAGAACAACAACCAATCAATAACATAAATTGCAAGTAGTCAAACATAGGGGTAATCAGTGCCTCCCCAGGTTGCAAACTCTCTTGCTGTCTCCTTTCACAATTTCACATCATTGATTTTTGTATCAATTTTCAATAGCGATTTCGATCGCTTTCCATCCTTATTGCCCTTGACCACCCTTACTACCTCGGCCACCCTTATCACTCCAACCCACACCTTATTTCCTCACATTGCGGCGCGCAACACAACCCCGCCGTACAGTTTAAAACACAACAATTTCAAACAGCAGATAAGGTACTACACACAATTTCAACAAGTTCAAATAAGCAACTTGCACATTGTTTCATGTTCTCAATTATTTTTCAAATCAATATCACAACCATGTTACAATATTTTCACAATTCAAGTGTTTCAATTGTTTTACACAAGGTGCCATATAGGCCATCATAATCATTATTCACAATTCTTTACCCATTTCGACTCTCATTTAACTTTCGGTTCATATTCTATACCACATCACTCATATTTCAACAACAACTTTGAGAGTTTCACACAATTTGTCAAATTAACACTAACCAAATAAATTTCACACATATAGGCGATTTCACAAGAATCAAAATTAGCCATACATACCTGGTGATGAGTTTTCTTCCGTTAACTTCCTACTTTATGCTTACCCAAGATATCCTACTCTTGCCAACTTTGTTCTTGAAGACTCTTACTTCTACTCACTTCTTTTTACTAGAAATCAAGTTCAATAATCATGCATGAGTGTAAAAATTCTATTTTCAAAAGCTATTATATGCAAACCTCTCTTTACCCAATTTAAAACTAAAAATCAAAGAAAATAGTTAGGGTTTTTACCTTGAAAAGATTGGGAAGTTGAATCCTTGCCCTAGGATCCCTTGGAATTAAGTGGTTGGAACAATCTTTGAAGATGAAGAACTTCTCTCTCTAAAAACCCTCTCTTCTCTCTCTAATTTTGGTAAGATGATATGATAAAATGAAGAAGAAAGGTGTTATATTAAAGAAGAGATCAGGTCAAAATGTTACAAAAATCTGGACCGGTCAATTATGCGGTGCACTTTGCGATCGCAGAATCAACATGCGGTACGCATAGTGACCGCAGAATGGCCTCAAAATTACTCAAGTTCTGTTACAGAATGCGACCAATATGCGGTCCGCATTCTTGATCTGCGGTCGCAAAGTGCACCGCAGATTCACTATGCGATCGCATATCGACCGCATTTTCAACATGATTTTTGGGAGGCTTCTGTTAAGCTTTGCGGCAAGAATGCGGTCCGCATAACAAGTTTGCGGTCGCATTCTTGACCGCATATTTGACACTTTTCTGGAAAACTTTATTCTCTACATTTTTGACACTTAAATCACTACCAAGGGTCCGAACCGCGGCGAGCTTAGAATTCTACGCATTCCTAACACATTATTCGGACCATGACACCACAACTACTAGGTTTTATGCACAAAAATTTTACGGGGCCTTACAATAACCCTAGTGGATTTTGTATCATCTAAATTAGAGATCCAGTTTGCATCACTGTACCCTTCAGCTGCTTTTATATATTTATTACTCACTGAGTACTTAGTACTCACCCCTACTCCATGCACCTTTTGTGTGCAGACTCGGGTACTCAGGAGCAGTAGACAGGCATTTCCAGCGGTTTCAGAGTCATACCGAGTTGCTAAGGTAGCTGCCGACGTTCGCAGAACCTAGCTACTCCTCCTTTTTCCAGTTGTTATTTTGTATTCAGACTTGAGTATTTCTATACAGTATTCTCTATTCATGTTTGGTTTTGTTAGAGGCTCTAGACTTGTGACTCCAGATCTTTGGGAGTGTCGGTTATTTTCGCACTTCTCCATATTTTGTTCATTATTATTATTATTGGAGTTCTTAAACTCATATATTCTTCTTGGGATGTCCATTTGGGGCTGATATTCGATGTGATAAGTAATTGTTGGTCTGGCTCGCCTAGCTTAATTGTTGGGCGCCATCACGACCGGATTTGGGTCGTGACAGTTAATGTGTGGGTTTAGTTCCATGAGATTTATGCATCGGCCATCGGGATTTATGCCCCGGACACACCCATCGCCAAGCGTATTGGGCTCGCCTAATAGAACTTTATGCAATTGTATGTAATTTACCTTGTAAATCCTCAATTTTCTTAATAAATCGTTGACTATTCAGAATTACTTTTTTCCTAATGGTAAATTATTAAGTTGAGAGTATTTTATTTCATAATTAAAATAACAATTATTACACGTTATCTACTAAGGTTGCTATTACAGTTAATTTTAAATAAACTCATTTAAAAAGTATATATTTATTAACTTTTGTTGTGTCTTTACTATATGATAGTCCACAATATTTTTACGATTATTTTTTTAAATATTATTTTTTCACGTTTACGAGATACAATACTTATTAATATAATAGTTTAGTATTAGCTAGTAACTATTTACAAATAATTTGTTATCGTAGTATTGTATGCTGAATTATATGTCACTTTATTAACTTGTTGAAACTTACAAATGAATGATGCTTGAGAATCATATTTAAATTTTGAATTATATTTTTATATAAATTCTCTTTCAAAATAGAAAGCATATTAAATAAAAGGAGTATTTTTAAAAAGAATATCAAATTATAATATTGAAATTCTTTCGAGATTCATTACTCCTTAAGAGATACATATAAGATTTCATATCGAATATATTACTTTTGATGTGTGAGTTGTAACGATGTTGTAGCTAATTTGCATATTATGACATATGTCATACTTTTCATATTATTCGTAGTTGAATTATAATTTATAAATACTTTAATAGATTATTTGTTATATTTTTGTGATTTTAATATAATTTTTAAAAAAAATTTTTACTTTGTATAATCTTATAATTCTTGAAATTAGTAAAATTTAAAGATCATGGGACTTACGCCAAATGTCTCAGGTCTTTCGCCTCGTCAAATATAAAACGACTTGTCTCACGTACCCACCTTTTAAAACATTGGTTGTTAATAAAAGCTTCGAACTAATTATCCCTATTCTTTGGAAGGAGGGAAAATCCAACCTCAGATTTTTTTGGATTATGAATTTAAAGAACATCTAAAACAATGTGTGGAGAGAGAAAGAGAAAGTGAGTAGGTTCCTAGTGATTTTAAAGAATATCTTGATTGAGTATCCAGTCGTGACATGGTCAAATGTGCACATCCGCTACCAGTCAAAAATCAGGGTTGAGGATGATCAATTAGGAGCCCCCTCGGGTTCAATTCATCCTAAGAGTTTTGTGGCCTAGCCCCGTGGGATATGAACGGGGAATAGTGAAAGGTATCAACCGTATGTCGATTGAATGAACCACGGTTGAGGTCGAAATGCTCCTCGAAATAATCGGAGAAATGATCTAGGTCAAAATTCTCGGGGACTCATAAGTAAAAACGGATTTGATTGATGTGCAAATATCACGGTACGCATGGCCATAGGATAGAATATTGCCGGCAACTAAGGGGAGAGGTGGCTCGGTTGTTCAACGAGGGCCACCTTCAAGAATTTCGAAGTGATCGAGCGAAGAATCATTTCTGCGAGAGAGATGCAAGGAAAAATGACAAAGAAGAACCACAAAATGTAATACACACATGATCATTGGCGGTCGATGTCCCTCAGTGACCTATATTCAAGCGCAAAAAAAAGTATTAATCATAAAAGAAAAGTGGACTTGGAGCTATGTTCCCGAGGACGTCCTATCATTTTGTGACGAGGAAGTAGAAGACATATCTCAGCCTCACAATGACGCCTTGGTAATCTTTATCATTTTAAATAAAATTCAAGGTAAACGTGTTTTAGTGGATCCAGGTAGCTCGGTGAACATAATCAGATCAAATGTCGTAGAACAACTCGGTATGCAAGATCAGATTGTACCTGCGTTCTAGGTGATGAATGGACTCAGCATGGCAATCGAAACAATAAAGGGAGAAATTATCTTGCCAATAAATGTAGACGGGACCATACAAGACACAAGGTTCTATGTCGTCGAGGGTGACATAAGGTATAACCCACTCCTCGGGAGACCATGGATACACAATATGAGGGTAGTGCCTTCGATTCTTCACCAGATAATGAAATTCCCAACAGAGGAATGAGTGAAAATAGTACATGAAGAACAGCATGGTTCCAGCAATCGAGGAAGTGGTGCCGATACCAGAACCCTTAGCCTCAAGGAAATCGAGCTCCAAAGGTAAGTAGGCGGCTAAATAGCAACCACGGCTCCCAGCCTCGACGAAATTGAAACAACAGGTAATCGAGGGAGAAGAAGAGGACGTTCCTAAAGAATTCGATTCTAGCAAGCCAACCACCTGAGAGACAGGTACATCTGGGAACAGGACTAACCCCCGAACTTAGGAAAAAACTTATTCAGTTTCTTATTAATAATATGGATTTCTTTCCTTGGTCCCATTTAGATATAATCGGGATTCCACCAGAAACCACCACGCATCGGCTGAGCACCGATCCCGAGTTAAAGCCGGAGAAGAAAAAGAGGAGGCCTCAATCTGAGGAGCTACGTACCAATGCCCGATTAACAAGATGTTCGAAGAACAAATAGGAAACATTCAAAGTTTTGAGGCAATGCAACTTGAATCTTATCCCGAAAAAATATGCCTTCGGAGTTGGCTAGGGTAAGTTTCTCGGCCTCATGGTGTCAAATGGGGTATAGAAATCATCCCCGGTAAAATCAAGGCTATTGAAGATACCACAATCATGAATAGTGGGAAGGATCACACCGAGTCCTCAGAGTTGTTGGTAAAGGATCTTACAAACTCTGCACGATGAAAGATGAAGTACAAATTGGAATATATCATTACTCGAACAATAATACTGCTAAGGTATGACTTTATCCTTTGTCCATTTAAGTTTAAAACTAACTTATTTCATATTTTCGATCGAAGCTCTTTAAGGCAAGTGATCTCGAAGACACTCTTTTTACATGAAGGCCTTAGGTTTTAAAGCATACGCAGCACTTTTTTCCCTTAGCTCAGATTTTGTCCTGAGTGGGACTTACCCGCAAAGTTGTTAACGAGGCAACTATCATGTGCTACCTTAGGAGAACTCAACAGTATCCAAGGCTTCTTTTCAATCAAACTTGAATACTGGGGGGGGGGGGATTACCCTTGGAGATTATATTTTGAAGGAAAATACTTCACGCCAAAGAGGGCCTTGATAGGAAAACTTTGTAATGGGCCAAATAGCCAGATGAACCGTTTCCATATAGAGTAGTCTAACCCCGATGGAGAAATATATACGCATGTATCAAATTACACGAAGAAGCATTTTGTTTATATCAAAAACACTTTGTGTCTCAAAGAAGTCTACTATTATACGAGCTCTGCACTTATGATCCTATAGGAAACGGCTCAATAGACAAAGCATAGAAGTACCCCCCCCCCACAATACTCGGGGACTGCCATTAATAACCAATACACTCAAGTAACCAAAAACTCGGACTCATAAGACCTCAAAGAGTCATCCCCTCGAAACAAAGGCCGAGGCTAACATACTCGGGGACTAACTTTTTGAACAAGTTTGTAAAGTTATCGGGTAACAAGTCTAAGTGACATTCCTGAATGCTACAATCGTATTAAAGACTACGGTCATGTTAATATTTTACTACCTAAATAATGCGGCTCGAAGACATTCGACTTCTGCTATAAATCAAAGGCCTTCAAATACATTATAAAAACCGATTAAATCAGGCTACCCTCGGCAAAAGCACAATATAACGTTCTTTGATAAATTCATCCCTCGAACAATTTGATGGGTTTCGATAAATTAAGCCCTAGAACAATTTGATAGGCTTCGATAAATTCATCCCTCAAACAATTTAAAGGCTTCGATGATATCAGCCCTCAATACAACCTCAAGAGGTATTCGATTATCAGTACACAAACAAGGTCCCGACATGCCGAACCTTCAAAAAACTCAATGGGTACAAACAACACATGCTAAGGCATAACTAAATTTTCACTGAGTCTTTTGCTCGAATGAGGGAAAAATTATATAGCCATTCTAGAGGCCAAATTGGACCAATCTAAATAACCTAAGGGCCAACTTAAATAGCCTAAGGGCCGATATAAGAGCCCAAAGGCCAACTACATGACTTTGTTCTCATTTTACCTGGACTCATGAGTCACGAAATCCTGATCTCACATCAGATCGATTTAAACTTAGGATTATTATATATGTAAAGATCTAAGGGTTAACTATATCTAAACCTCAAACCAATTCTCTGACCAATCATTCAAGTTATACAAGCGAAGTATTCCAACACAATGTAAGGATGAGATAAAAAGTTCCCCTTATATTTCCAAAAGATGATTACATAAGATATTTACATAAGAGACACTTTCACTAAAACAAAATGAGGAAACATAAAACTAAATCGGGCTACATCTTCAGGGGACACATATTCGAGAGCCTCACCCTCGGAACTTCATCTTCATCTCCTCCGCTCTCGAAACCACTGGCCGAATCATCCTCATCAGAAAGCAAAGAATCAGCCTCATTTTTCGGAGTCTTCGCCTTTTCTATATCGGCTGAAAGATCAAAGCTGTGAGCGTGCACCTCCTCGAGGGTCTCCCTCCAGGTCTGTCGCCTAGCACAGTCAAGTACACATGATAACTTACTTCGTCGTAGTAGAGATCTCCTTAGCCCGGGAATTAGTTGTTTCAGCGTCAGCTCTGTACAAGGACATAATTGCCTCAAACATCATATTTGGCCTTAGCTAGCTTAGCAGCAAATTTAATCTTGAGCTTCTCGATTTCACGGCCTAGAGCTAGGTCCTCCTCTTTCACACTTTGGAATAAATATTTAAGTGAAGCCAACTACTCCCGAATGGTTTCTTTCTCAGAAGCAAGACTGCCCATGCTTTGCCTCCAGCCAAGGGTTTCAGACTCTTTCATCTTGAGTTACTCTCAAAGCTGCTCCACCAGTTCTCCCTTTCATTGAAACTGCAAAATAATGTTGTTAGAAGACCGAACGAGTTGGTCCATGATAAAACTTCAGAGGGAATATTACCTTCTCGATAAGCTCGTTTCGTTGTTGATAAGCCCATGCCAATTTGGCTCGAAGATAGCTGATTTCCTCCTCCCTCTTGACTTTGATGGTTTTAAGACTGTCCATATCTTTAGAGATCTTCTTAAGCTCAGCCTCACATTGAGTAAGAATAGCTCAAGACTTGGAAAATTCCCTTTTATGGAGCACCACAGCCTTCATGAAAAAGAGAAAAAGTTAGATTCAGAGGCATCACACCTTATAATCTCAATTCATGAGTTTCTGATCACGAAATTATAATAATATGGTACCTTGTGCCCACATTATCAGTCACAACTGCATGGATAAACTGCACACACAACTCACATGCCAATACCTATAATACCTCAGATATGCACAGGTGACTCACGTGCCAATAACAATAATATATTATACATGCACAGATAACTCACGTGCCACCAGTCCAATCCACACATAGAAAGTAGGTAAAAAATAATACTTGTAATTGATCAATAAATATCAAGGTTTATACGCCTGGACTGATATAGGTGACAGGTTACAATGTATATTTGTGTAAGTGTACTATCATATCTCAAAAAAGACACTGATTAGCACATTGGAAAAAACATAACAAAACACACAACAAACCCCATAGTATGCATGTTACACACAAGAAAGTCACACCACCACACATTGCCCGTAGGCCATCACAAATCATTCCCGACACATACCACTTTGTCTCGCCGCGTGTGCAACAGTAAAGTAAATGCTCATCTTATCTCACCACACACACATCAATAATTATCCCACCTTGGCTCACCATATGCACAAACCCAACAAAATAGCCTACATTGTCTCGTCGCATGTGTAAATATCAATAATAATAATAAATGCATGAACAAATCACATGCAACACCCCAACAATACTCGCAACAATTCTACATGTGCCAAAACAAAAAATAAATAACGCCTCACACCTCACGTGCCCATATGCCACAACACTTCTATATCAAAAATATCAATAGCCCATGGCTCAACAACACTAAGTACAACAACAAAAACAACAATAACCCAGGAGTATGGTAAGTAGATCAACTCAAGAATTACTACAGTGAAATGAATAGGAGAATAAATTTAACAGTAAAAGAGATAACATGTAATAATGAGAAAGATAACATGTAATAACGATTTCAAATAAGGATAAATCAACAACAAAAGGGGTAGCATGAAATGAGCTTCAATTAAGAATAACTCGACAAATCAAGAGGTAGCATGACAATAAAAAAGGTAGCAACTTCAATTAAAGCATATATGAGTAGACTTAACAACGAAAAGTATAACATGATATGACAACTTCAATTATATGCATGAGAGTAGCCTAAGAGTCTAAACTGGTCAATTTCCACATATAAGGCCGTATAAACACTTGTCACCTCATGTACACTTCTTTCACATAATGGAATAGTACAATCAAACCCAATCCTAAAGTGGAGTTCCCTCGCACTAAGTTAGGCAAAATACCAACCTCAACTAGGACTCAAAAATAGATTTTCCTTTACAATTCACCTCCGCCCGGCTTAAATCTAACCGAAATCGACTTAATAACATCAAATAATACATGAGAAATAAATTCTAGTAAGTAAAGCTAGGAGCTTTGTACAATTTCTCACAAGTCAACAAAAGTCAATCTCGAGCCCGCCCGGTCTGGGTCTAATGGTGGATCTTGACTACCCATAATCCTATGAGTCCATATATGTAATTTTTTTTCAAATTTTGAGTCTGAGATTCTCAAATACCAAATTTTCATTTTTCAAAGCATAGACAAAACTTCCCAAAATTTCACTTTGATTCTCCAAATTTTGATGTTAAATGATATATATTATAAATTGATCATAATCACTTACCCAGCGATTGTGGATGAAAATCCCCTCTCCAAATCGCCTCCTACGAGTCTAGGGTTCAAAAATAAGAGAAATAAGGTGAACTCCCGACTTTCAACCCATATGTTCAGGCGTATGTGTCACAAATACGACCAAGGTTCGCAAATGCAAACCCCGCAAATTGTGAAGGATCTCAAAAGCGAAATCCATCACAGTCCTGCTAATGTCGCAACTGCGAACACCGCACAATTCACAGAAGCGACCTAATGACTGCAAATCTGATCAAACCTATCCCAAACTCCAATTGCAAAAGCGAACGATGTGGTTGCATATGCTATCCTGACAGACCCTAGTGAACTTTGCAAATGTGACCACCCCCTTGCAAATTTGAACAAAATCTCTCATTTGCGAGATCTGAAACACCTTTACAAGCACTAGCAAAACTTAACTCTCCCGAACACTCAGAAACTCGCCCGAAACTCACCCGAGCCCTCGGGGCTCCGCACCAAACACCTACTACAATTGAACTAGGAATAAAGAAAGACCCAATTGAATTGGTTCTTCACACTTGGTTCATGTAGCTTCATATTTTTACACTTGTATCACACACAAATTGCTTGCCAAAATCGCCTAGCTCTTTTGCTCTCAATTTGGTCTTAACTTCAGCTTATGTGCAATCACCTGTAAAAGAGAACAACCTTTATATTTATAGAGTTAGTAATCAGAGTTTAATAAGAACTCAAATTGTGGATCCTTTATCAATTTTAGTCCAAGAACAACTCTAACTCCTAATCCATATTCTCATCCAGATGTAATTCTCTTTTCATAAAGAGACTTCAACACCTTATCCTATATGCAATCTTTTCAATCAACTCAGAAGATACTCATCAAGATATTGCTACTTAACCCCAAGGGCGTATCCTCTTCACGTGAACCTCATGTGTATGAGTTGCAACAACTATATCACCTAAGATGAACCTGGTCCTTCACTGAGTTCGTTTGTTAGTCTTCAAAACTTCAACTTATCTTAGGCCAACAAGTAGCCAAGAGAGGTCTCCCCAATATGATTGCAACCAGTTCATAGCCTCATAATCAAGGATAATGAAATCAACAAAGAAGGTAAATTTCCCAATTTCTAGCACATCTTCAATCACCCCCTTAGGGAGTGCTATCGACCTATCAGCTAGTTGTAACATCACAGTAGTTGGCCTTGGAGCTCCCAGGACCAATTGCTTGAACAAATATAAGGGCATCGAATTTATGCTTGCCCCAAAATTGCAAACAGCACGTCCCACATTAATATTACCAATTCGCATCGAGATAGTAAAGCTGCCAGGATCCTTAAGCTTTTGAGGGAGCTTATTTTGGACCCTTGAAGTGCACTTCTCAATAAGTGCAATTGTCTTAAATTCAGTCAATCTTCTCTTGTGAGCCACTATATCTTTTATGTACTTAGCATACTTTGGAATTTGACGAAGCACATCCACAAGTGGAATATTCAATTGAATCTGGCTCAAGATGGAGAGAAATTTGTTGAACATGCGATCATCATTATTTATTCTGCAATCTCTGGGGAAGGGGGTGGTGGCCTTGGGTGTCCACTGGCTCTGAAATTTTAGCAGCATTTTTTGGCTATTATGTTACTTTAGGGATCAACTCCCTCCCAAAAATGGACTTGTCTTTTCTTTTCTTTGGCACTTCCTCTAGCTCCCTCCCGTTTCTAAGTGTAACTGCATTCACTTGAGGGTTCTTCTCTGTATCACTTGGGAGAGCGCCTAAAGGTCTAGTGTTTTGATTTTTTTCCAATTGCTCCATCTGCCTCTCAAGATTTCTGAAAACGGTCCTAAGCTGCTTCTTTAGCAAATCATTGGTGCATTTTTTCATTTGTTGGGGTCGCTTTTGAGGCTGATTGAAACCCTCTTGGGGTCTATGCTAATTTTGATTCTGCTAATTTATACCCCATGAGAAGTTGGGATGATTCCTCCAATCGGGATGTAAGAATTTCCATATTGTGCATGCTGATTCGGTGGACCTCTATTCTGTTGCCCCACATAATAGATGGATTCTGGATTTGTGGGGCACATGTCACTTATATGACTATCACTGCATAATTCGCAACAAATAGCCATTTGGTGCACATGTTTCATTCTTTGTGGTTGTTGCATTGTCATCCTATTCATCTTATTGGCTAGCTTTGCCATCTCGGTTCTCATGGCTGACAAGTCGTCAAGCTCAAGTTATCCAACTGCTTTTTACTTAATTGCCTTTCATGAATCCCCTAATCTTTCCAATTATTATCATTAGATGTGAAGTTATTCATCAAAATATAGATTTCACTATACGGTTTGTCCATGCAACTACCCTCACAAGCTGAATCAAGATTCATCTTTGATGCATCATCTAACCCATCTACAAAAGTGTGACCCAATACCTCATATGTCTAACTATGATATGGACAATCTCTAAGCATCTTATTGTACCTTTCCCGTGCTTGACGAGGTATCTCGCCAGCTCGTTGTTTGAACCCTAGAATTTGACTCCTCAATATTTTTGTTTTCTTGGTAGGGAGAAACTTAATTAAGATTTTCAGTGCCAAATCATCACATGTTGTAACGACCCGGCCCGTCGTTACGGGAATTACCACCTCGTTACCTTGAATTTATATATATTATGCTTTTATATCAGTATTAGAGTATATCGGGTGAGTTAGGAGTGATTCGGGTTGAAAATGAAGCAAATGACATGTTTGAAGGAAACTTGAATATGGGAAGTCAACCTAGAGTTGACTATTGAGTTAGAGTGGTTGGAATCGGATTCCGATGATTCGACTAGTTTCAGGGAATCAATTATGACTTAGGAGAGCAATCAAAATCAAATTCGGAGGTCCGGTGTAGTTTTAGGCTTGAATTGGCGAAGGTTGAATTTTAGCGAAAAACCGGATGGTAGGTGAGATTTTGATCCGGGGGTCGAAATGGAATTCCGACGATTTCTGTAGCTTCGTTATGTGATTTTGGATATGTTTACAAATTTTCAGGTTATTCGGACATCGTTTGATTGGGTTTTGGATTGAATGTTAGTTTCAGAAGTTTTGAAGAAACTTCGGCTTGAATTCGTGTGAAAATGGTGATTTTGATGTTTAGGATGGTGTTTTTATGATTGGAACAAGTCCGTATCATGTTTTGGAGTATGTTGGTGGTTTTCGTTGGGGTCCCGGGGGCCTCGAGATGATTTCGGACCATCAACCGGGTATTTTAAACTAGGAAAAACCTGCAGAAAATTGCAGGTCTGTGCAGCAAGAATTAAGCCTTCGCGTTCGCGTGAAGGCAGTCGTGTTCGCGAAGGCCAGGTGGGCTATAGCATCGCGTTCTCGAACTGGGCATCGCGTTCGCGTAGGCCAGGTGGGATGAAGCTTCGCGTTCGCGTGAGGGGTATCACGAACGCGTAGAAGGAAAATAGGCGGCTGGGAATTTGTTCATCGCGAACGCGTTGAAGAGGTCGCGTTCGCGAAGGGTAAGCCAGAGTTGAGCATCGCGAACGCGTGGGAGGCATCACGTTCGCGAAGAGTAAAATGAGCCTGGGCATCGCGAACACGTGGGAGCTCACGCGAACGCGTAGAACAAATGGGTCTGGCAGTGAAATTAAATTGCATAATAGAGGGCTCACCGGAATGATTAAATAAACAAGTGATGACCCTTTGGGTCGTCACAAGAAAACACGAGCAAAACACCGAGATATCATCGGGTATTCATCGGAGGTAAGATTCTTGACTCAAAAACATAATTTTATGGTAGAATTAACATCAATCTTCATGAATTTGGGTAGAAATTGTGAAGGATTGTGGCCTAGAAATTGAAAACAAAAATTTGGGTTTTGAAAGGCCAATCGAACTCCGATTTCGATAAATTTTATATGCACGGACGCGTGGCAAGACGAAGATCGCGTTGGTATTAATTTCGGAATTTTCCGAGCAGTGGGTCCTTGGTCGGCTTTTTACCAACTTAGTGTATTTATGCGAATTTCAGGTAAATTGAAATGGGATATGGTTCTTTGACCCATATTTGACACAATTATTGTGGTTTGAATAGATTCTACATGCGAGGCAGCGAATTCCAAATGAAAGGGAATTGTGAACGAGTCTACGACCGGCTAGAGGTGAGTAGTTTGTGTATATGGTCGCCTGAGGGTTCGAAACCCCGGCTTAGCACATTGTGGCACTAGTAGGGCGTGGCTCGCACCCCGTGGCAGGTGCGGGATTGATTGTGACTGGGGATTGAGACTTGGTCCATCCCGGATATGGATAAAAATTCTATTAGTGATAGAAACACACTGTGTTTGACATATTTGTGGACTGTAAGCCTTGTTTGGGGCCTTGTGCCGACCTATTGTATCCCTAGGGGATAGTATTTATGTGATAGATATACTTGCTTAATTACTGATCTCAGCCCTGGAATTTGAAATTCACAGTATTGAAATGCTATGTCACCGGTTTTTACAAATTTATTAAAAGTTAAAGTGTTTTCTTAAATTATGAAGTGGAAACTGGAATTAAGAAAAATGAACTGTTTTGTGACTTATTTGATTATTATGGACTGAGGATGGATCGGGCTACATGCCGCAGCGGTTATTATGATATGAGGATCGGGCTGCACGCCGCAGCTGTATTTGCGCTTGGGCTGTAGGAGCCCCTCCGGAGTCTGTACACACCCCTAGTGAGCGCCGTCGACGTTAAATGGATCGGGCTACACGCCGTAGCGGATATGTGCATTGCATTTCATCTTTATTTCTTGAATTATTCTGTGGTAGCTGTATAGTACTATTGATGCTAGTTCGTAGGAGATTCGGACTGTAGTGTAGCTTTATATTGTGGTATTTTGCGAATTTCCTACTTTTAGCTGCTTTTATATATTTATTATTCACTGAGTACTTGGTACTCACCCCTACTCCCTGCACCTTTTGTGTGCAGACTCAGATACTCAGGAGCAGTAGACAAGTTTTTCCAGCGTTGCAGAGTCACAGCGAGTTGCTGAGGTTGCTGCC
The DNA here is from genome assembly GCA_032618575.1 of Nicotiana noctiflora. Classification (NCBI taxonomy): domain Eukaryota; kingdom Viridiplantae; phylum Streptophyta; class Magnoliopsida; order Solanales; family Solanaceae; genus Nicotiana; species Nicotiana noctiflora. Next base: position 19,027 of record JASVEL010011688.1, on the reverse strand, counting down.
GACGTTCGCAGAACCTAGCTTCTCCTCCTCTTTCCAGTTGTTATTTATATTCCGACTTGAGTATTTCTATACATTATTCTCTATTTCTGTTGGGTTTTGTTAGAGGCTCTTGACTTGTGACTCCAGATCTTTGGGAGTGTCAGTTGTTTTTCGCACCTCTCAGTATTTTGTTCATTATTATTATTATTAGAGTTCTTTGACTCATATATTATTCTTGGGATGTCCTTTTGGGATTGATATTCGTTGTGATAAGTAATTGTTGGTCTGGCTGGCCTAGCTAAATTGTTGGGCGCCATCACGACCGAATTTGGGTCGTGACAGTTGGTATCAGAGCCTAGGTTACTAGGACTCGCGGGTCATGAGCCGGTTTAGTAGGCTTTCGCGGATCGGTACGTAGACGTCCGTATCTATCCTTTGAGGGCTACAGAACTTTAGGAAAAACCTCATTTTCCTTGGATTCATATCGTCTGGTTTGTGTTATCATGAAATTAAATTTTTCCATATTCTATTCTCTCGCAGATGGCTAGCGGACGTGGCGGACGTGGCGGACGACCACCATTGGCACCCAGAGGTCGTGGTCGTGGTAGAGGTAGGGCAGCAGTACCAGCACCTGCTGACCCACCATCTCACCAGACTCAGGGTCAGATTCATGCACCAGTGGCCCAGGTTCAGGACCAGGTTCCAGCTGCAGATGCTCCGGCAGCTAAGGTTCAGGCACCGACAGTACCCATTGTGATACCGGGTCTTCAGGAGACCTTGGCCCAGATCTTATCAGTATGCACAGGCTTGGCTCAAGTCGTTGCAGCCTCTACTGCAGCGTCTTCTTTACAGGCAGGGGGAGGGAATCAGACCCCCGTGGCTCGCACACCCGAGCCGGTGATACAGGGTATTCAGGCACCGGGGGCAGCTCCAGTTTAGCCAGTTGTGCCTGTTGCACCAGCTCCTGCTCATGTGGTTCCAGTTATGCCCGACGATGAGCAACGTCGTTTAGAGAGGTTTGAGAGGCTACAGCCTCCGGCTTTTAGTGGTGCGGAGGGCGAGGACGCCCAGGGTTTTCTTGACAGATGTCAGCGCATGCTTCGAACCGCGAGTATTCTGGAGTCCAGCGGTGTTTCTTTCACCACTTTCCGGTTCACAGGTGCAACATTTTAGTGGTGGGAGGATTTTGAGAGGCGTAGGCCCGCTGGGGCAGCGCCCCTCACTTGGTAGCAGTTCTCCATGGTATTTTTGGAGAAGTACGTGCCTCAGTCTCAAAGAGAGGAGCTGCGTCGTTAGTTTGAGTGGCTAAAGTAGGGAGACATGATAGTTACTCAGTATGAGATGAGATTCACACAGCTAGCCCGTCATGCCATGTGGATGGTTCCTACGGACAGAGAGAGGATTCAGAGATTTATTGATGGCCTTATTTATCCCATCCACATATTGATGACCAGGGAGAGAGCTTCGGCAGTTACCTTTGAGGAGGTGGTTGATGCTGCCCGTCACATTGAGACAGATCGCCGCAGAGAGCGGGAAGAGAGAGAGTCTAAGAGGCCTCGTGTGGCAGCTACAGTGGTGCTCCGTCTAGGGGCCAACCTTAGCATAGCAGGGGTCGTTCTTTCAGGTCTCATCAGTCTGGACGTGGAGAGTCCAGTGGGGTTTTATCAGATCATGGTCGTCAGGGCCATCAGGGTTATCAGGGTCAGCAGGGCCATCAGCAGAGTTAGCCTGCATTGAGTGCTCTTCCAACTCAGAGCTCTACTCCTGCTTCCTCAGCATAGGATTCATCTGCAGCAAGGGGTCCTCGGTAGCCCCTTCTTCCATCTTCGGGCCGTTGTTTTGAGTGTGGTGACTTGCGCCATATCAAGAGAGAGTGTCCTCGGTGGCTTCGTAGGCGGTCTCAGCAGAGGGATCGGCCCTTGTCTTCTACCCCTGTTTCTTCAGCACCAGCACAGTCAGCTAGGAGTGGTGGCCAGGTGGCCAGGGGTCGCCTTAGGGGCGAGGATCGTACTGGCGGAGGCCAGGCTCGTTTCTATGCTTTTCCGGATAGGAAAGATGCTAGTGCTTCAGATGCAGCCATTTCAGGTATTATCTCAGTCTGCCACAGGGATGCTTCTGTCTTATTTGATCCCGGATCCACCTATTCCTATGTTTCTAATTATTTTGCACATCACTTGGGTATGACCCGTAGTATTCTTGCTTTGCCCGTACATGTGTCTACCCCGGTGGGGGATACTGTTGTTGTGGATCAGGTATATCGATCCTGTCTTATTACTATTGGGGGTCTAGAGACCCGAGTTGATTTATTACTATTGGGCATGGTAGATTTCGGTGTGATTCTAGGCATGGATTGGCTATCTCCTTACCATGCGATTCTGGACTGTCATCCCAAGAAAGTCATACTAGCTATCCTAGGTAATCCAAGGATCGAGCGTGGCTTCACTGATTATGTGTCCGACAAGGTGATTTCTTATATAAAGGCCCAACGAATGATTGGCAAGGGTTGTTTATCTTATTTGGCCTTCATTAGAAATGTTGAGGCCGAGACACCCAGTCTTGATTCGGTCCCCATTGTGAGGGAGTTTCCGGATGTATTTCCAGCAGACCTGCCGGGCATGCCGCCTGACAGAGATATTGACTTTGGTATTGACTTGGTGCCGGGCACTCAGCCCATTTCTATTCCTCCCTATCGCATGGCACCGGCAGAGTTAAAAGAATTGAAGGAACATCTTCAGGAACTCTTAGATAAGGGTTTCATTGGTTCGAGTGTGTCACCTTGTGGTGCGCCAGTATTGTTCGTGAAGAAGAAAGATGGCATAATAAGAATGTGCATTGATTACAGGCAGCTGAACAAGGTAACAGCCAAGAATAAGTACCCATTGCCTCGTATTGAGGACCTATTTGATCAGCTCCAGGGAGCTAGTGTACTTTCTAAGATTGATCTTCGATCGGGCTATCATCAATTGAACATCAGGGACTCAGATATTATGAAGACAGCGTTCAGGACGCGATATGGGCACTACGAGTTCCTGGTGATGTCTTTCGGGCTGACTAATGCCCCAGCTGCATTCATGCACTTGATGAATAGCGTATTTCGGCCGTACCTTGATTCTTTTGTGATTGTGTTTATTGATGATATACTGGTATATTTATGCAGGAGGAGCATGCACATTACTTGAGGGCGGTATTGCAGAGGTTGAGAGAAGAGAAGCTTTATGCAAAATTCACTAAGTTTGAGTTTGGCTTGATACTATGACTTTTTGGGACATGTAATGTCCAGTGATGGTATTCGGGTTGATCCACAGAAGGTCGAGGCAGTGCAGAATTGACCCAAACCTTCATTGGCTACCGAGATTCAGAGTTTTCTTGGCCTGGCAGGCTATTATCGCCGGTTTGTTCAGGGTTTCTCATCTATTGCTTCACCGTTTACTAAGTTGACACAGAAGAATGCTCCGTTTGTGTGGTCTGATGAATGTGAGGAGAGCTTCCAGAAGCTCAAGAAGGCTTTGACCACAGCTCCAATACTTGTGTTGCCATCAGCCTCAGGGTCATATACGGTGTATTGTGATGCTTCTAGAGTTGGGCTCGGTTGTGTGTTGATGCGGGAGGGTAGAGTTATTACATATGCTTCTCGTCAGCTAAAGCCCCACGAGAAGAACTACCCCGTTCATGATTTGGAGTTAGCTGCTATTGTTCACGCCTTGAAGATTTGGAGGCATTACCTATATGGTGTATCTTGTGATGTATATATAGACCACCGCAGCCTTCAGCATTTGTTTAAGCAGAAAGACCTAAATTTGAGGCAGCAGAGATGGCTTGAATTGTTTAAAGACTATGATATTACTATCTTGTACCATCCCGGGAAAGCCAATGTAGTGGCTGATGCATTGAGTCGAAAGGCTATTAGTATGGGCAGTTTGGCGTATATTCCAGTTGGGGAGAGACCCCTTGCAGTTGATTTTCAGGCGTTAGCTAATCAGATGGTGAGGCTGGATATTTTTTAGCCCAGTCGGGTGATGGATTGTGTAGTAGCTCGTTCTTCTTTATATGATCGTATCCGAGAGTGCCAGTATGATGATCCACACTTACTTGTCCTTAAGGACAGAGTTCAGCATGATGATGCCAAAGATTTCATTGTTGATAGCGAGGGTGTATTGCGGATGCAGGGCCAGATATGCGTGCCCAATGTTGATGGCCTTCGTGAGTTGATATTGGAGGAGGCCCACAGCTCGCAGTATTCTATTCATCTAGGAGCTACGAAGATGTATCAGGATTTGAAGCAGCATTGCCGGTGGAGGAAGATGAAGAAAGATATTGTGAGCCATGTGGCTCGGTGTCTAAATTGTCAGCAGGTCAAATTTGAGCATCAGATACCTGGTGGTGTATTTTAGCGTAGTGATATTCCTGAGTGGAAGTGGGAAAGGATTACTATGGACTTTGTTAGTAGACTCCCTCGAACAGCAAGGAAGTTCGATTCAGTTTGGGTGGTGGTGGTTCATGGGCTGATTACTTGCCTCTTGCGGAGTTTGCTTATAATAATAGCTGTCAGTCCAGCATTCAGATGGCATCGTATGAAGCTTTATATGAGAGGCGGTGTAGGTCTCCAGTCGGTTGGTTCGAGCCCGGCGAGGCTAGGTTGTTGGGGACAGAGTTAGTCCAAGATGCCTTAGACAAGGTGAAGGTGATTCGGAGAGACTTCACACAGCTCAGTTGCGTCAGAAGAGTTATGCCGACCGGAAGGTCCGAGATGTGTCTTATTCAGTAGGTGAGAAGGTGTTGCTGAAGGTTTCGCCTATGAAGGGCGTTATGAGGTTTGGGAAGAAAGGGAAGTTGAGTCCAAGGTATATTGGACCTTTTGAGGTGCTTAGGAAAGTTGGGGAGGTGGCCTATATGCTTTCTTTGCCACCTAGTTTGTTGGGAGTTCACCCGGTGTTCCATGTATCCATGCTCCGGAAGTATGTCGGAGACCCGTCTCATGTGTTAGACTTCAGCACGATACAGCTAGATGAGGACTTGACTTATGATGTGGAGCCAGTAGCCATATTGGGTCGACAGGTTCGTAAGTTGAGATCCAAGACATAGCTTCTGTGAAGGTGCAGTGGAGAGGTCGCCCCGTGGAGAAAGCAACTTGGGAGACCGAGCAAGAGATGGGGAGCAGATACCCACACTTATTTGATGCTCCAGGTATGTTTCTTAACCCGCTCGCGGATGAGCATTTGTTTAAGTTGGGGAGAATGTAACGACCCGGCCCATCATTACGGGAATTACCACCCCGTTACCTTGAATTTACATATCTTATGCTTTTATATCAGTATTAGAGTATATCGGGTGAGTTAGGAGTGATTCGGGTTGAAAATGAAGCAAATAGCATGTTTGAAGAAAGCTTGAATATGGAAAGTCAACCTAGAGTTGACTATTGAGTTAGAGTGCTCGAAACCGGATTCCGATGATTCGACTAGTTTCGGGGAATCATATATGACTTAGGAGAGCAATCGGAATCAAATTCGGAGGTCCGGTGTAGTTTTAGGCTTGAATTGGCGAAGGTTGAATTTTGGCGAAAACCGGATGGTAGGTGAGATTTTGATCCGGGGGTCGGAATGGAATTCCGACAATTTCTGTAGCTTCGTTATGTGATTTTGGATATGTCTGCAAATTTTCAGGTTATTCGGACATCATTTGATCGGGTTTTGGATTGAATGTTAGTTTCGGAAGTTTTGAAGAAACTTAGGCTTGAATTCGTGTGTAAATGGTGATTTTGATGTTTAGGATGGTGTTTTTATGATTGGAACAAGTCCGTATCATGTTTTGGAGTATGTTGGTGGTTTTCGTTGGGGTCCCGGGGGCCTCGGGATGATTTCGGACCATCAACCGGGCATTTTAAACTTGGAAAAACCTGCAGAAAATTTGCAGGTCTGTGCAGCGAGAATTAAGCCTTCGCGTTCGCGTGAAGGCAGTCGCGTTCGCGAAGGCCAGGTGGGCTAAAGCATCGCGTTCGCGAACAGGGCATCGCGTTCGCGTAGGCCAGGTTGCGTGAAGCTTCGCGTTCGCGTGAGGGGTATCTCGAATGCGTAGAAGGAAAATAGGCGGCTGGGAATTTGTTCATCGCGAACGCGTTGGAGAGGTCGCGTTCGCGAAGGGTAAGCCAAAGTTGAGCATCGCGAACGCATGGGAGACGTCGCGTTCGCGAAGAGTAAAATGAGGTTGGGCATCGCGAAAGCGTGGGAGCTCACGCGAACACGTAGAACAAATGGGTCTGGCAGTGAAATTAAATTGCAGAACAGAGGGCTCACGGGTTCATTCATCCAAAACATAATTTTGAGACCTAGAGAGAAGAAAACACGAGGAAAACACTGAGATATCATCGGGTATTCATCGGAGGTAAGATTCTTGACTCAAAAACATAATTTTATGGTAGAATTAACATCAATTTTCATGAATTTGGGTAGAAATTGTGAAGGATTGTGGCCTAGAAATTGAAAACGAAAATTTGGGTTTTGAAAGGCCAATCGAACTCCGATTTCGATAAATTTTATATGCACGGACTCGTGACGAGATGAGGATCGCGTTGGTACTAATTTCGGAATTTTTTGAGTAGTGGGCCCGGGTCGAGTTTTTACCAACTTATTGTATTTATGCGAATTTCAGGTAAATTGAAATGGGTTATGATTCTTTGATCCGTATTTGACATAATTATTATGGTTTGAATAGATTCTACACGCGAGGCAGCGAATTCCAAAGGAAAGGGCATTGCGGACGAGTCTACGACCGGCTAGAGGTGAGTTAGCCTGAGGGTTCGAAACCCCGGCTTAGCACATTGTGGCGCTAGTAGGGCGTGGCTCGCACCCCGTCGCAGGTGCGGGATTGATTGTGACTGGGGATTGAGACTTGGTCCATCCCGGATATGGATAAAATGCTATTAGTGATAGAAACATACTTTGTTTGACATATTTGTGGGCTGTAAGCCTTGTTTAGGGTCTTGTGCCGACCTGTAGTATCCCTAGGGGATAGTATTTATGTGATAGCTATACTTGCTTAATCACTGATCTCAGTCCTGGAATTTGAAATTCACAGTATTGAAATGCTAAGTCACCGGTTTTTACAAATATAATAAAAGTTAAAGTGTTTTCTTAAATTATGAACTGGAAACTGGAATTAAGAAAAATGAACTGTTTTGTGACTTATCTGATTATTGTGGACTGAGGATGGATCGGGCTGCACGCCACAACGGTTGATATGAGGATCGGGCTGCACGCCGCAGCGGTATTGTGCTTGGGCTGTAGAAGCCCCTCCGGAGTCTGTACACACCCCTAGTGAGAATCGTCGACGTTAAATGGATCAAGCTACACGCCGTAGCAGTTATGTGCATTGCATTGCATTTTTATCTGTTGAATTACCGGTGATAATTGTATTGTACTGTTGTTGCTAGTTCGTAGGAGGATCAGACTGTAGTTTAGCTTCATATTGTGGTATTCTGTGAATTTCCTACTTTCAGCTGCTGATATATATTTATTACTCACTGAGTACTTAGTACTCACCTCTACTCTGTGTACCTTTGTGTGCAGATTCAGGTACATAGTAGGGATAGACGAGCACTCCAACTTTTATCAGTATTTATCCGAGTTACTGGGGTAGCTGCTGGCGTTCGCAGGACCTGGCTTCTCTTCTTATTCCAGTTTTTCTTTGTATATACATTCTTCATATATTATTCTCTATTTCTGTTGGGTTTTGTTAGAGGCTCTAGACTTGTGACTCCAGATCTTTGGGAGTGTCAGTTGTTTTTCGCACCTCTCAGTATTTTGTTCATTATTATTATTATTGGTGTTCTTTGACTCATATATTCTTCTTGGGATGTCCTTTTGGGATTGATATTCGTTGTGATAAGTAATTGTTGGTCTGGCTGGCCTAGCTAAATTGTTGGGCGCCATCACGACCGGATTTGGGTCGTGATACAAGTGCATATTAAATTCGTTGGCTCCTTATTCAACCACTCCTTAGCTTCTCCAATTAGTGAAAAGGGAAAAACTGTCAACCTGACGTAGTCCTTGGAAATGTTCGGATAGTTGTAAGTATCCATAATTTCCAAGAAACTTTGAATGTGCCTATACGGGTCTTCATGGGGTAAACCCACAAATATCCTTGTGGATTGGATCATCTGCACCATGTATTGTTTGAGTTCACAGTGCCTAGTGATATCAGGCTTCATAATAGCCGGAGTCATATTAGCCACACTGGGCCATGCAGCTTCAATCATCACGCGTTCCTCGTTACCTGCCATCTCAAGTGGTTGTGGTTGAACTACGATGTTCAACTCTCTTTCAATTTTGGTTCTAGTGTCCACCTCTCTCCTCACTCTATGAAGTGTTCGTTCAGTATTGGGATCAAGAGGAAGGAGGTTGTTTGCACTTCTACTTCTTCGCATTTAAGAAAAGATCCTGTATTAGCACAAACAAAGTGAACTGAAAATTAAAACTTGAATAAATAAATAAATAATAAAATCTCAACTCAGTTAAGTAGCTAATTTTTTAGTCCCCGACAATGGCACCAAAAATTTGTTGCTACCAAAAATACCCACGCAAGTGCACATGATCGTTAAGTAATAAAGAAGTGAGTAGAGTATTGTTCTCACGAAGACTTGTGATTAACTGTTGACTGATTTAAACTCAATTAACTTATCTATCCAAGAGTCTTTCCACAAAATAGAGATATCACTAAGTTACTATCTGAATTATCAAGTAATAATGTAACTAGAACAATTAAACAAACAGCCATCAATTTTCGAGTAACAAACAATATAAGAGGATATTCTAAGGTCATGGACTAGCTAACAATCATGTTGTGTTCTTGGCTTAAATCGACTAATTGATTTATCTAGATTGTTGATTGACATGGTTGATATTACTCATAAAAATCTGTCGAGTTCTTACTCGCCTATTCGAGCTAACACAATGCCATATGTCAATGGAATTAAGATTAATAAGAATGCATTTATAATTCTTGTATTTCAACCAAGAAAGGCCATTGGGTATATGTCTATCCAAATTGCGAATACAGTCCCCTATGTCCAGGTTCAAGAACTTACTATATTTAATTCTATATGCAATATAAAGTTCCCACTTTCGAGTTCAACCAAAGATTCGTAGATAGTATTTCAATGTTAGCTACTCAGCAAAATAATTAAAATCAGAATTAAATAAACAACCCAATATGTTAAACCAACTTTGTCGAATTAAACTTCAAACAACAACATTCATGTTTCATCCATGATCCTAGAACAATGGGTTTTAGCCACTCATACTAGTGTTAAACACAATAGGGTTCAATTTCATCACACATAGCAAAAACAAACGGAAGAAAATAAGAATTTGATGGTCAAATCTCCTCCTTACCTCTTGCCACTCTATGCATTGCACTAGACTATGAAAAACTTGATAAATAAACTATGGGCGAGCTTGACTTTATATCGGTTAACTGTGGTTTCCTATAGATTTCCAATTATACCCCTGAACAAACATTCCCAAAATTTGGACTAGCATGGTCGCGCATCTAGGCGCATCTGACCGCGCTAGTTGGCCAATGTTCTATGTTGGGCGCGCTAAAATTAGCGCGGGTGCGCACCTGTTGCGACAAAAAATACTCACGCAAGTGCACCTGATTGTCAAGTAATAAAGTAGTGAGTAAAGTATCGTTCCCACGAAGAATTGTGATTAACTGTAGACTGATTTAAACTCAATTAACTTACATATCCAAGAGGTTTTCCACAAAATAGAGATATCACTAATTTACTACCTAAATTATCAAGCGATAATGTAACTAGAACAATTAACCAAACAATTTTCGAGTAACAAACAATATGAGAGGATATTCCAGGTCACGGGCTAGTCAACAATCGTGTTGTGTTTTTTGCTTAAAACGACTAATTGATTTATTTGGATTGTTGATTGATAGGGTTGATATTACTCATAAGAATCTGTCAAGTTCTTACTAGCCTATTCGAGCTAACTCAATGCCTATATGTCTATGGAATTGAGATTACCAATGATGCATTTACAATTCCTGTATTTCAACCAAGCAAGGCAATGGTGTATATGTTTATCCTAATTGTGAATCCGTTCATCGATGTGCACGTTCAAGAACTTGTTAATTTTAAATATAATGATAGCATTGTTACCCTATAATGGAAGCTTGGAACATACTTGTGTCAAATTAAAGTAGATAATGAACAAGAGAATGAATGCATAATATCTCCTCTAAGGTCACAGTACCTCAATATTGAAGCTATTAAGTTTTAAAGGAGAATATACAATTTTTTATGCGTTTCTTTGAGCTTCTAGTTCAGAAACTTTTACATGACTTGGCTTGTAGATTCACTTGTCTTCTATGGATTGGAAGTCAAATATGCTTAATATTATCATTGGCTTAATTGCCTTCATTAAATGATTTTGAATCTCATCAAGTGTTTAGCTGGTTTCTGTTCTGGTATGTTAAGGCTATCTCTTATTTCTTTTGGCATGATTCATACGATACAAATAAAACGAGCAAATTTATAATTACATGAATCTATTCATAGAAATATTAGAAATGCTTATGTTCTTGATTCCCCATGTATCATGTTATTCTATCATCTATTCATGAGTCTTAAAAAATATGTAAGTTGATAAAGTTTACTTCATGACATTAATCAAAAGCATAATGGTCTTATGATATTTCGAGAGATTTTAATGACGTACTTTTTCATGCATTACATTCATTTATACATGTACATTGACACATGAGCAGATGGCGTATATATGCATATAGATGTATATTATATGTATATGGGATATGGAAAAATGGTTACGATGTTATATATGCACTGCCACCTGATCAGCTAGTATACATGATGATTTTGCCCATAGTGGCCAAGATGGTACGATGGGATGCCCCAGAGACTTGATGATTGTGAGCACGTGATTTTTGCCTCGCTTGAATTATTCCTATAGAATACATAAAATTATGATTTTTTTCCTTAATTACTTGATTTTTAGGATTTAATTGCATGATTTTGTGTTTATTACAATTTTGTGTGCATCTTAGTTGGTATAATTCATACAAAATATAAAAATATAGTACCTTTGTATTTGGAACTCAATTTTATATTTTTAATTTTATTAGTTAATTACTAAGAGAAAATAACAAAAAATAGTTATTTTGCATTTTTACTTTTTAATTAAGATTTAGTTAATTTTAGAAAAATTAATTAGTTTAATTCTAGAGTTAAATCAGTTCTTTGTTATTTTAATTGGTATTTAATAAAATTAAAAAAATAGAAAAGGAAGATAAATGAAAAGAATTAAAAGAAAAAGATATACAAAATCAAGCTGGCCTGATATTGGGCCAGTGCTTAAAAGAAGCCTAAATTGGATGAAAACCCCTCCCCAAACTCGAACTCCATTCAGCCCAAACCCATAGCCAATCCGGTCCAAACCCCTTCCCACGAAACGACCATGTTCTAGCTTGATCAAATCTGAGCCGTCTAGGTTCTTTTGATTGAACGGTTGTCAAATCGGGTGGGCTTGATATATATTTGTCCAAACCCCACCCATCCCCTATCCGGTCATCTCTCTCAAACCCTTATATATACCACCGCTCCTCTGCCGTCTCCCACCATCCGCCGCCGATTGGACATCAACTTCGCCAGCGGCGAGTCTCCAAATTACCCCAAAAATACACCATAGTAGGTCCTCCCCCTCCTCGTTCTGAATCTGACCACCTTTACCCTCAAATAACAAAAAACCTAGTGCTTCCTCCGCCTTGCACGGTGGCACCAACCTCACCAAATTCATACCCTAGACTCGCCTCACCCTCTTCTTCCCAAATCCCTAACTAATTTCCCTCAAATCCAGGCGTAATCCCTAAAATTTAAGATCTAGGGTTTGGTTTTTGACTGGTTTGAGTTTTAAAAGAGGGCCAATATTCAAATTGGTTCTAAAATAATGCTATGAATTTGTTCTTTTCAAGAACAAGCACATAACATTATTTGGGGACCGAGTGCGAAGTCGGTCAAGCTCGATTTTAAATTCGCGTAAGTTTCTTCTTCTTATATTCTTCCTTTACTGTTTTGATTTAATAATTAGCTCTTGTTTAGTTCTTATTGACCATTCTTGTCCAGTATATAATTTAGGGAATTTAGTATATGCTCCTGATTTTTCTTTTGATTTTTATTATTTTTCCTGTATGTTCATAGAATTTGCTTTTTAGTTCTCTTAGATTTCCTTTTTAGTTTTTTTTCCTTTGATTTAGTGTGATTCATATTTTGATTGTTAATTTTGGATTCATGATGCAGTGGTTTGAATTCCTGTTTAATTGATATTTGTCTATAGTTTGTTAAATTGAACAGTTAGGGGCTAACTTAGGATTAAAATTAGGTTTAGTTTAATTTTGAAGTTTTTTATTAACTGAAGTATTGTTTGATTACTGCTGAAAGTTTTAAGGTCTTTGTTAACTAATTATAGTCAATTTTGACCAAGGTAGGAGGGCTGGAGGTTAGTATAGCTATGTTATGTAATTCAGGGTAAGGACAAGGGTAGTAGAAGTATTTCAAAAAGAATAGTGCAATAATTGAAATTGGAAACCACTAGAACCTTCTAAAAAGTGTCCTAATTCGAAATTCAGGATTTTAAGTATAGTAACTTGGGAAACAAGCCAAAATTTTAGGGACTAAATAGTTAAAAAATGAATATAAAAGAGGGACTTAGAGTGTAAAAACAAAATCTGATTGCTACCCAAATTTTGCCTATAAAAAGGCATGCCTCTTGCCTTGCAAGACAAGTTTAGAAGTTTTAGAGGTTTAGAAATCTGAAAGTTTTGAGAGCTGAAAAATTCAAAGTTTACAGGTTTTCAGATCTGAAAAATTCAAAATTCAAATCCAAAAGCTTAGAGAAAAAATCAGAAAATTCAAAAACTGCAAAAAACTAATGAAAATTTCAAAAGAAATTCCTGTAGGAGTGTAGATTTTAGCAATCCATCAAGCTATTTCTGATGGTTTATTCAAGCTATTAATTCATCAAGCTGGTTTTTAAATCATGCTGTTTATTTGGTTAATTGAAGTCCTATTCCTACTGCCTGAGTTTTTGGACTTGGAAGTGTTATTTTCTGTTGAATTGCACCTGCTGTTGCACTGTTACTTAGTTGTCTCCTATTTACTCACTTTGATCAAATTTCCAAGTACATTTTTAGCCTTAAGTGATGTTGAAAATTGATCACTATATGAACACACTTGAAATTAAATAATGGAGAATTATTTGTTTGCAAATTAATTTTATGCTTTTGTTATTTAGCTTAGATACTTAGTTTTATAGTGTTATTTGAACCATTGCCTTATTTGTAGTAATAGGACTTTTGGATTAGTTTGCAACTCAATTATTTGGACTGCTTTTCAGTATAGTATGAGTACTTTTGGACTGCTTATTTGGAACTGTTGGGATATAATATTGCTTTAATATAACTCAGTTTTAGTTTGAAATCTGATATCATATTAGCACAAATATAAACTAGAGTTTGGTTTAAATTTACCTCTGCTGAATGTTATACACATATCATACAAGTTTAGGTGTTATTGTTAAAAAAAAATTAAGAATGAATGTGTGTCATCAGGATAAACATGAGCATGAAATTTATATTCAAAAACCAGCATTATAAACTAAAGTATTTGCTTGTTGGCTTTGACATATATACAAACCATAAAAATATTTTAAGTTAGATCTAATTGCTTTGGATGTTTTGTTTATTGGATCATGAACAGTCTGCTTGTTTAGTGGTGTAACATTTGGCCATTTTGAATCATTTCAGTCACTATAGTTATTTAATTATTATAATTATATTGGATCATTTAGCTAGTGGGATAATTGTGCAGTGTGATAATTTCAAACTAGAAAGAGGCTGTCAAAATTTTAAAATTGGTGGCTATATGGATGCTAATAATTAGCGGCCCAGTTAATAGAACAAGCTTCGTTTAGTGGCCCAATTATTCAATAATTGTCTAGAACTGTCCCTCCCCCCCCCCCCCAAGCCAATTAACTTCATTAAGCCAATGGCCTGGGAGATTTGGTCCCAAGTCCCAAATTCTGTTGCCTTCACGCTAGGCCTACCCAAAAGCCCATTTAGTGCACCTCCTCATGAAACTAGGCGGAAATTCCTCCTTTTTGGGACAATCTCAAAGCCTAATGTGTTGAGGACCTAAATTCATTTTAAAATTGTATTTTAATTTGGTAGTGCAAGTTTGAGCCTCCCAAGATATAAGTAGTAGATTTAAATTAAGAGAGTCTTCAATAACGGAGATTCTTTTGTTTGAATTTGAACTTGATCTTGGGACCCGAATTTTCTCGAATCCTTTAAATAGTGATTAATTCATAGTATTAATAATTAGACCTCTAAAGACAATCATTAATAGAAAATAATAGTTTATTTTAAGACATTCTTAAAATAATTCGAGGTGTACCACGCCAAATAAAATTACAAATTGCGTGACCCACTTTAATTACACCATTATATGTACTTAAAAATCGGGACGTGCCATTTAACAAATTTTTATGGCCTCTCTTAAAGTTAATAAAATTTTAGTCACTTTAGGCGCGTTATTTAATAAATTTAACTTCCTAAATTTGAGTGTGCATTTCATATGACCCAAATCTAAATCCCAAAATGTTCAATAAAATGTGTCGAGGATCCGGGTGCATTTTATGTAACGTGATCCAAAAATATATTTTAAACGACATTCAATTTCCTTAAAATTAATTAAAAGCGATGAATTTTTTAAAATTGCACTATAGGATGACATGTATTAAGACTTTTATAATGGTTGAAGCTACCGTATTATAACCACGAGATCATGGGGTGCCTAACACCTTTCCTCGGGTCAATAGAATTCCTTATTCATAATTTCTGGTTCGCAGACTCCATTCGGAAAGTTGAAATTTCCTTGATTTGGGATTCAAGATAAACCGGTGACTTGGGACACCAAAAGTCAAACATATCCCAAGTGGCGACTCTGAAATAAATAAATAATCCCATTTCGAATAATGTTACTTGAAATGAAAAAACTCCCTTATACACTATCCTCCGGGGTAGGTGTGTAAAAAAGGAGGCGTGACAGCTCTAGCGACTATGCTGGGGAATATGAACCCAGAATTTCAGTTCAGGGTTCAAGAATTCGTGCTTAGATTAACTGTTATATTTGGCTTTATCTGATTTTCTACATGTTCCATGCTATATGTGCTAAATGCTTTACCGCTTTGATATTTTGTGAACCGTCTATATAAACGGCTGTGAAACCCTTCCTCTCTCTGAGTCTTTTACATCATGGAGAAGGGTGAACTTCTTGTAACTTCTCTTCTATTTAGAGTTATATCCCATTCTAGGTTCGGATAAGTTGCTAAGTCGGTGGAGCTTCTGTATCCCCGGTACGCTGCCCCCTCTCGGCTCGAGTTTTTCGCTCGGGTATGCCAGGTCTAGAACAATAAATCCAGGGCTTAAACCCAATAAAACAAAGCCTCATGCCGGATCCCTAGTAGGAACGTTTGTTTTGAATCATGTGTATTTGACTTAGAGGACTCAACATAGGGGTTGAGTCCGTCTAGGACAGGTGACCTGAAATGAAAAAAAGACCATCGTGATGCATCTTACGTGCTACTTATGCACTTATTTTTTCGCCTTTGCATGTTGAGCGGCTTGTAAAAAATAGGAGAGAGTTGGAAGAAAATAGTGGTTTTAGCGTTAAGTGAGGGTAACCACTGGTTTTGAAAAAACTAATATCCAAATATTACTGAAACTCTGCCGGGTTTTTGAGAAGAAAAAAAAAGATTTTTGTTTTTAAAATTGTTGGTTTGTCAAACCTGCTCGTACTACGCCAGTTTGATTCTCACCGGATGTGAGATATGTAGGCAACCCTTATTGAGTCCAACTTTTTTTTTTTGCAAAAATAGCCAAAAATAAAAAAAAATGTTTTTTACTTTTTGTCACAAATATGTAGGGTGATACCATTCTTGTTAAAATAAGCCGAATGTCCCCAAAAGGGCGCCGGAAGACTATTTTTGCAAGAACATCCACCCTAAGCTATTTTTAAAGGTTAGTGGGCACAACCTTAAAATCTTCTTTGCCGGAGTGCTGAAAGGCCGTATCCGCAAAATCATGTCTTTGTTTTTATTAAATAAAGTTTTTGAAAAAATAGCCATTTTTTTATTTTGGTCAAAATAAAGCCTTAAATCACTTTAAATAAATGTGCAAGATGAATACAATTGACATTGAATCCTTCTCAGTCCCCAGTAAGATCCCTTTGAAGCTCCACATGTGGTGAGATCCCTTTGAAGCTCCATATTGAGAATTGATTAAAGATTGAAGCTTTATCATTTAAATTAATTCATATGATGTTATTTGACCTTATTAAGTACTATTTGGCTAGATCTGAGCCGGTTGGAGGTGATTTTTAAAGGGAAAGCGATTTTGGAGATTTGATTTGACGTGCTAAGGCAAGTATCTTTCCTAACCCTATTGTGACGGAATAACCCTTAGGGTATGACTTTGTTTGCTTTATTATAATGTGTGTGAAGAGACGTATATGGGAGGTGACAAGCATATATACGGGTTTGTATACGATTCATGATCGGATTAGACTTTAAGCTTTTATGTACCTTGTTTGGTTGTGTGCTTTACATGATTCATGTTTTGATTAGTTGTGCGACTATGTCAGCTATTCCTTTTATTCCAGTATCTATGTTTGAATTACTACTTTGTAATTGGCCAAGATGGGCTACTTGTGAAATTCTTGTTATATGTGATTTCTCCGTAGTCATGCTTTATATCTTGAGCACACATCCTCGCTTTTATTTATCATGTCTCTATGTTCCTTATTGATTATTTTTGAGCATATGCCTCTTAAAAGATGAAATATTATTTCAGATTATTAAGATTATGGCACATTTTGAGCGGATTGATTTGGACATGGCACGAGATTTCTATCGTGTAGTTATTGTGATATTATTATTATTGTGCCACAAGGTTTCTGTCGTGAAGTTGAGGTGATATAACTATTATGGCACGAGGTCATTATCGTGCAGCATGTGGATATGGATCCATCCCTCTTGGGACTCATTCTCATGTTTCTCTCTTGCTGGCGTGCACATAGGTGGTGATAAAATGATAGATGTTTAGTTAATTCCGATATAGAGTTAGATGATAGTGAGTTTGAGCACAAAAAATTAAAACCATTGACCATTCAAGAGAATCCTTTATGTCTTATCATACATTCCACATGCTTTCCATGTTGAATTCTAACATGCTACTTGATACCTTTGTTATGTGCTTTTGACTTGTTAGTCGAGACAAAATTATCCATGTTGAGTTGATATCTCTTGATATGAACTTTAATGATATTGTATCTCTTTTCATAGTCTTGTTGTGACTAATAATGAATTGTACATGTTTATTTGATTAGTAAGTATCGCATAACTTGTACCTCGTCCGAACTTCACCGAGGTTAGTCTTGATACTTAGTAAGTACACATTATCAGTGATGTAAGATCAAGAAGGTCAAGAATCCAAGAAATTCAAGAAGTCCAAAAATCATTTAAGATTAGAATTTTTTTTTCCATAAAGATTAGGATTTCTTATGTTTTGTTTCCTAGTAATTTGATTCTTGTTTTAATAGGATTATATTTATAGTTCTAGTCAAACTAGGATTATTAGTTGGTAATCCATTCCTATTAGATCTTTTTTTTCTATTTTAGTTAGGATAGATTTTCTTTGTGTTATTCTTATTCTAGTTTAATAAGGATTAATTTTTCTTACCCTTATCAACTTTACTCATCGTAAGGCCTATTTAAATGGCTCAATATGCTGAAAATAAACATGAGTGATTAGTTTTTCCAAGCTCTTGCTTCAAAAAGTGATTTACTTTTTGCTTCATGGAGACAGACTCTCGAGTCTAAGGGGTTTAAACTAAGCAGGTCTAAGACAGAATACCTGAAGTGCAAGTTTAGCATCGAATCGAGCCAAGTGGGAGGGAGTGTGATGATTGGATCTCAGGCCATAGCCAAGAAGGATAGTTTCAGATACCCTGGATCACCGATCCAGGGGGACGAAGAGATAGACGGGGATGTCACTCACCGTATAGCGGCGGGGTGGTCGAAGTGGAGGCTTGCATCAGGAGTCCTGTGTGATAAGAAAGTGCCACAGAAACTCAAGGGGAAGTTTTATAGAGCTGTGGTTAGACCTGTCATGCTGTATGGGACGGAGTGTTGGCCGGTGAAGAAATCTCATGTTCAGAGGATGATGGTTGCGGAGATGAGGATGCTTAGGTGGATGTGCGAGCTCACCAGGTTAGATAAGATTAGGAATGAAGTTATTCGGGAGAAGGTGGGGGTGGCCCCAGTGGATGAGAAGATGCGAGAGGCGAGACTTCGGTGGTTCGGGCACGTGCGGAGGAGAAGCCCCGACGCCCCGGTGAGGAGTTGTGAGCGGCTAGCGGTGGTGGGTGTGAGGCGAGGCAGAGGGAGGCCAAAGAGATACTGGGGAGAGGTAATTAGACGAGACATGGCCAGGATACAGATTTCCGAGGACATGACCCTTGATAGGAAAGTCTGGAGGTCTAGTATCAGGGTTGTAGGATAGGGGCTTCTAGATTTTTCATACTCCTTTCCCGGAGTGTGAGGCGTGGTAGGGCCGCCCACAGATGATTAGTTTGTTATCTCTTTTGATAGTCATTTCTGGTAGTTACTGTTTTGATATCTTTGCATGTCTGTTTATTTATGGTACATATGCATCTTATGTTTAGATAATTTTTATGAGATGTATGCTGGAGTAACTAATGCGGTTTTTGTTTTTGTTTTTGTTTTTGTTTTTATTTTTGTTTTTGTTTGCCTTTTTTTTCATGCGCCGAGGGTCGATTGGAAACAACCTCTTTGCCCTTTCGGGTAGAGGTAAGGCCTGCCTACATATTACCCTCCCCACACCCCACTTTGTGGGAATATACTGGATTGTTGTTGTTGTTTTACTCCAACCATTCCCCCTTTTTTTT